>OX451378.1:13052500-13272500 GCA_949629185.1 Apamea crenata
ATAAATAAGCTCTTTTGAAAAGTCACTCCTCATTTACACTCTACTTTGATATATTGGAGAGTTTCGTGGCTAAGTAACCACAGCCGCACGGTTCAATCGAAGGTTGCAATGCTCGGTGCGTGGATGAGTGACCATACGTTACATACCAAGATTCCTCTCTGCCGCGTAAAGCACTTTGTCAGTCCTGGCTGTCACTCGTAGATCTTTAAAAGTCGGTACTTTTTTGGGTTTGTCCGAGTCACAAACCCAGAAAAGTCTGAATCCCCCCATAGCTGGGTTGTGGAGGTCAGATAGGCAGTCGCTACATGTAAAACACTGATATTCAGCTACACTCATAGGTCAGACTGGAAGCCGACCCCAACATACATAGTTGGAGTAATTATGGTCACCATTAACAATTAATAAGTAATAGTTACCGTTCTCTTTCTCGCTCCCTCTCTCGCTCTCGTATCTCCCTCTCCCGCTCGCGTTCGCGCTGCTCTCTGCAACAAACGTACCAATACGCAATTCACACACGATTCGTCAAAACGATTCATCTTTTGTTGATTCGTCATAAAATACGATTGTTAATAGAAAAATGGATAAAAAAAATATATAAAATATGCGAATGCTCATGGAGATTCGTCATGCTAAACTATATTTTAAGTTCGTCATTTTTACTGTCCTAGGGAGTTGTTTGTTGGAAACTATAAAATTAATCGTATTTTAAATGAAAATGCAAAAAAATACCGATCCGTGTTGTTTTGATTTGTTTAAGTGCGAACACTCACCTTTCCCTCTCTCGTTCTCGCTCTCGCTCGCGTTCTCTGTCTCGCTCCCTCTCCTCACGTTCTCGTTCCCGCTCCTTGTCACGTTCTTCACGTCGGTCCTTACTCCTGAAACGTGAAACATTGTCAGAACAATGTGTTACAGCATAGTTGTGACTGAAGAGAGAAGCGTGCAGCATCAACTAATCGACCTTCATGATGGATGATATGATATTATTATCAATCAAATTTAAAAAGACATAAAAGTCATAGTATCCAAATCATATTTTATTTTGTATGATTTTCTTGTAATTTGTTTTGATTAAGCGCACACTAATATTTGTTCTGATTCTTGTAAATTTGTATGTTATTGTGTAGCCTGTGCTAGAGATCCAATAAATAAATAAATAAGAATCATTGACTATTACTACCTTGAAGTACTCCGACGGCGGCGATCCTTTTCTCTCCCTTCTCGCTCCCTCTCCTTATCCCGATCTCTCTCTCGCTCCCGATCGCGTTCCCGGTCACGGTCTCGCTCCCGGTCCTTGTCGCGTTCCCGCTCTCGTTCGGCGGGCCGCTCAGTGCGCTCGTTTCGATCGCTTCGCTCGCGTCGCTCGTCACGCTCGCGCGGCCGCTCGGGCTCGTCCTTGGCGTCCCGCTTGCGCCGCACCACGACCTCAGCCTCCTCCTGCGCCCAAACAACTCACTGAGTGCGCGCCCGCTGCGAGTTCGGCACCGTTCGCACACGAACTAATATAAACACTGCGCCGCGGCCACGCTCGCGCGACACACTCAACTATTACGATACGGCCGCGTCTGCGATCGTCGCGCGAGTAGGCACGTCACGTCCATATGTCACTTTTTGTTCGGCGAACCAGAACGCGTGGTCGCGCCGACAGAGGGCGCCTTCCAGATTTCCGAACAAAAAGTGACATGAACGCGGCGACTGCGTGTTCTCGCGAACGATCATTTTGTGGTAAGTGTGATGCTCGCGGAGTGTGTGCCGCGTCGCGGGAACGTGCCCGCGCGTAAGATAAGTCGATCAAGTTCAGTTTCATACGATTGAGGGTGGTGGGTCGCGCTAGAGACAAGCTGGCCGCTCCCCGCCGAGGCCGCTCCGCCGCACCTGAAAATCGCCACCTACTGACACTCGCACTGACACGTCGCTACACACGCACACACGCACACTCGCACGCGCACGCCACTGCACGCGCACAGCGACGCCCACCGCGCGCTAACACCACTCTACTCAGAATGTTCTTAGTATTATACACTCTAGAGGTATGTTGTAGAAAAACTTATTAAAATTTTATTTCCTTCCTTTCATACCATCCCACAACAATAATAAACAATATTCTTTTCTACAATTAGCCAGTTTCCTGGGCCTACATCCCCACTACCGGTCCCAATGCCTAGTTTTATACAGGGTCAAATTAAATAAGCTAGCGAAACTCCACAGACGGATGGGATTCGATATAATTATAAACACGATCAAACAAAAAAAACAAACGGTGTTTTTTTTTTTTGGGGAATGAGTTTTATTTTATTGTTTTTAGATGTCGATATCGATAACCATTAGTATAAGAAGTAGACACAAAAAAAAACTATTTTTAAGAGAACATTTCAGGTAACACTAGCTAGGTTCGTTGACCCCAAAAAATATCATCAAACCATTTTTCTTTTTGTTTTACAATGTTAAGATATCGATACCCATCACGTCCGCGGAGTTTCGCTACCTAATTGAACTTGGATCTGTAGAGAACGACTACAGTTTATAAACCGCTAATGTTAGCGGTACACCTTGACATCTAGTTTCATTGCGCGGTGTGGTGACGTTTCTTTAACACTATATCGATCACTAGGCTCGCGGACAAGGCTCTATTTGAAAAACCTGTCATCGACTTTGCATGTCAAAAATGGCTACAAAGTATATAATATATATATATAATATTAGTTTCAGAACTGTCTTTTGTTTTGTTTAATTTATGAGACTTATTTAGTTCTAATGAACTTTCCACTAAGTTTTTGAGGTTTAAGTAATTTAAACATGCATCGGCTATATATTGTATTTGTGAATTCTGTACAAAAAAATCTTTTAATAAACACACCTCTGAATTGCGAATCACTACACCGCACAGTGAACACCTCAAAATCACAAAATATAGTCACAGAGAAGCTTGTTTTAATAATTTTCTTGCACTATACCTATGCTTTAGTTGTAAGTTTGAATGATGGTTCGTATAATACATGCTGAAGTAAGTAAGAAAAATATGTGGAACCATTTATATTTAAGACGATTTATGCACCATATCTGATGCAAAATAAAAGTATCGTATCGAACCGCGCGCGCGGGCGACGCCGCGTGTAGTGGCGCGTGCTTCAGTCGCTCTCGCCCGGCGGTACTCACTTGCGTGGCGCGACGCACTCCCGGCGGCCGGCGCGCGACGTCCCTCGGGGCCTGCGGGCGCGCCCGGCGACCACACACTGCGCGCACTAGCGACCGCGCACTAGCGACCGCGCACTAGCGACCACACACTACGCGCACTAGCGACCACACACTACGCGCACTAGCGACCACACACTACGCGCACTAGCCCGTAGGGCTCCTAGCGGGTGAAGGGCACGCGGGTCACAACAGATGACGCGCACCCGACCGCACGAGGTCTTGCCTTGTCAAAGATGAGTCTGCAGATTTCTCTATCAAATATTTCGTGATTTCCGCTGACCGGAATTCCAGGCATAAAACGATTTTAATATAGTTTTATTGGTTATTTTTCAGCATGATTTATTGTTGCCAATTGTATATACCTAAATTGTAATTTGTTTGTTTTGACCATCAATATTATTTTTCATCTTTGATTGTAATATCATGTGCGTTTTGAGATGCGTGGCCGTGTCTGTTCGCACGGATTGCCGCCTGCGACGCCGGCGTGCGACAGCCGGTCCCACCAGGCGGGCTCGTCTCCCGCGTGGGTCACGCGTCTGTCACCGAGACAGTCGGGCTATTGCTTAGAACACGCGCGTGTGTCGTCGCCGGGGCGGGTCGCGCGCCCACAACTCACGAATGTGGACGAACGACCGACGGTGCGTCGTTTCGGAGCTCGCCCGGCCACGAATCTACTGCTTTGCGTTTCTTCACTGAACGCTTCAAAAACAGTCATTTCCACATAAACCAATGTCAACTTAACCCTTGTGTAAATAAAGTTGATTTAGTGTTAGTCGCTGTTTTTTGAAGCGCAGAGCGAAAAAGCAATGAACGTTTGTGGCCCTCGGGTTAATAAAAACTGTGTCGTCACGAGCGCGGCTCCGAGCGGACTGACCGTCTCTTAAGCGCTACATTATATTAAATACCATAACACTCGAGAACCCTACGGGCCGTCGTGCCGTCCATCTGATGATACTAATGCAGACGATGCCAAATGTACCCGATATGCATGCAAATATCGACCATATAGCGATGTTTTGTTGTCCAGACATGTTGGAGACGAAAGCCCGCAGAGGGGCGAAGGAGACGCGAGAAAACAACAAGGACGTCGGTACAACAAGGGGGCACGCTGGCCCTCTACATCAAACACTTAGGTTATGTGTGTTGTTTGCGTGTTCATCTGTGGGGTGTGTAAGCATTAAGGTACGTGTTCGTGTATATGCGGATCTGTGAGTATTTGAGAACGTGAAATGGTGTAGGGGTGTGTGTGTAGGTGTATGAATTCACGTGTTGGGATGCGTAAACTTTGCGGCACGTGGCAGAGGGTATTGAGTATCAAGCTCCGTGTGCTGCTGGTGGTCTCGACTGCTTAATATAACTACTCGATTTCGATGATATGAAAAATACTGTATTTCTTGGGTACTGATTACAATCATAATGCGACGACCGATGAGTGCGCACGCTTAAGGTGTCGGCGAGCGAGTGAGTGACCGGAGACCGCGGTCGCGATGTGTTGTGTGGGCCGATGTGACGTCAGGAACAGAGGGGTGTGTACGTATTGTTTGTGTGTAGTCCACAGAATGGGCAGTATGAAGGTACTCACCTCGCTCCGCGGCGACGAGGCGGCGCGGCGGCACCTACCGCCACAACACACCGCACCGCTTTATTACACGCGAGCGACACCGCGCACTACCGCCTGCCTCCGCGCTCACGTGCTCTATCGCGAGTCGTGAGCGCGACCTCTATCTTTTATTGACCTAACTGCACCTGCACTTTCCTTAAGTGTTTAAAGCCCTCTTCCTCTCTCCTACATTATCCTATTAAAGTCGTAGAAATATGATTTCATCCGCCATTGTATTTTTTAGAGTTAATGACGCCATTTCACTTGATCTTTTATCAGGATTCTGATGTCTATAGTATTGCTTCAATTCATGTCATTGATATTGTTTACTTTATTTACATAAATATTTACAATATAGGGCCATAAACTGGGACCAGGGAAGCATGGCATAAAGGGCGGAGGTCTACACTCAGCAGTGGGTGGAACAAGGCTGCCAATGATGATGATGAGGGCCTTCAAGTATATAATAATTGGATTCTACTTGAACAAGGAATAAACCTGTATCTCACTCTATTTGGATACGTGTATTGGGAGGAACGACCAAATCAACTCAACCAAGTGTAATTGCACCTTCTTGCCTACTCTTGTACCTAACACCTCAATACAACTTTTAATGTAAAATCTGTGTCATAAAGTGTTTTTCTTTTACTCTGCTCGTAGAAATATGGGCTTGCAAGAGAGTACCTAAATAATGATGCTGCTAGACATGACTCTACTGCAATAGTTCGATATCATTTGAGAAGGTGACAGTCAAATCCAAGGCAGCCGCTAGTAAAGCTGTCCATGGTCTGTGCCAAAAGTATCGGATGAAAATGTAAACAATTGGATCAGAAAACGATAACAAATTGAATTCTTTGATTTGATTATGTGAATAATTAAACCTATTTTGCATTTAAACGATTAAGGTAGTTTGATAATTTCGATTTTCATTTTCTATATTTAATCATTTCAATTTAATAATCTTCCTAAGATGAAGAATGTAATAATGTTATTCAAACATAGTTTTCTTTAAATATGTGATAAGATATAAAGTTAAAACTTTCTAAATATAATTAAATGTGTTACTCATTCCCTTTAGTGAGTGATTTTGTAAGAATTTAGCCTGAACAGGCTGTTTTTTCGCTAAATTTGTTTAAATGGTTGCCATCAATAAGTGAAAGTGTTATCTCGAAAAATAGGACGCTCCCAAGCAATAACCCGGTAATCGAAAAATCAAACTTTTACAGGAGAAAAGATTTACTGATTTTATCAAATATCTTTTCAACAAGTGGGACTATTGAAGTCATTGATGTAAAAAAATACCTTTCATTTAATACATCAATGACTTCAATAGTCCCACTTGTTGAAAATATATTTGATAAAATCAGTAAATCTTTTCTCCTGTAAAATTTTGATTTTTCGATTACCGGGTTATTGCTTGGGAGCATTAATATCCACTATAAAAACCAAACTTTCAATAAACAAAGAAAAATCAAATTAACAATATGGATAATTGCTGGAAATGAAGTGCAGTGACTTATAAAACAGTGATCTTTATTATTGAGTGAAAATTAAACATTAAATATACGTCTACAACAAAAACGTTTGACCTAAATAAAGTAAACAGTGAGTGGATTAAACTATGATTAATATCGGTGTCATTGTCATAATAATACCATATCCTAATTCATAAACAATCTCCAATAAACAAAACATAAAAAAGTGCAAAAAAGTATCTAATCTCATAGATTTTAAAAAAACAAAGAAGGTAGCGTGCTAGGACCCCCCCCCCCCCCCACCCTCCCCTTTTTTTTTGCTCCACATAAATGACCTTCCGAGGCAAATAAAGCACCCCATGGTACTATTCGCCGATGACAGCACCGTAATTATAAGTGTGATGATCCCAATACTTATGAAAATGAAATAAATATGACGTTATAACATGGTTTGACAACAACAATCTAATTATAAGCTTAGAAAACACTAAAATTATGCATTTTTATCAAAGAATGCCAAATACAATCCATGACATTAGCTATTTAGGGACAAAAATAGAATCAACTATTGCTACTAAGTTTCTTGGTATTAATATAGACAACAATTTGACTTGAAGACCCCAGACAGACGAAATATGTAAAAAACTTAATAAATTTACCTATGCTCTCTATACATTTTGAAAATTAATGTTATATTTTAAATTGTTTCTTTTTTTACATTGTTCTCACATATAGAAGCAATAAGAATAATGTACCCAGGATTTTGTAATAATATCTTGATTTAAAAGAGTGTCCGTGGAGTTTCTTGCCCGTTCTTCTCCATAGAGATCTACGTTTTTGGAATGGGCGACTAGCTTCAACTTTCTGACTAACTGACCGACTATTTAATTTTGACAATTCAAAAGTGCCTGCAAATGGTTTAATTGAAATAAATGATTTGAGTTTCAGTTTGAAATTATCAAAAATAGTGAGCCTAGAAAATCAAAATCAAAATCAAAAGTCATTTATTCAAATTAGGCTGAGAATCAGCACTTTTTGAACGTCAAAATTACAAAAGACAGTCCCCCAAAAACGCCCGCCCTTCACCACTTCCTAGTGCTATTGCTGGGAAGAAGAAGTGGCGCAACAAACTCCCCAGCAGCACAGCTGTCTGTTCAATTTAAAAAAAAATACTTGAATTTATACAATACTAGGTACTTATGTTCGGTAATTAACATTACAAAACCAGAACATAAAATTTAATTATTTGCCATAATATGTCAGCTAGCCACGCCAATATACCAACAAATATAATAAAAACTATACGTACTCAAGCTAAAACATAATTAATTAAAATGTAAATAAAAAAACTTACTACCCAAATAAAAGCCTCCAGGCATAAAGGGCGTGACAGCTTACACATTTATGCATTGCTGGGTTCTGCAGTAAGCTAATTCTGGAGAAGGAACATAAACATTGTCTTGCGTTAAACTAGGGTGACCAACTATTCTTATCGTCTAAGTAGTCGTTGATAGAATAGTATGCCTTTGAACAAAGGTTGGATTTTAGTTGAGCTTTAAACGCATTAAAAGGCAAGTCTAGAAAAGAAGAGGGTATCTTGTTATAAAAGGTTATACCAAGCCCAACAAATGAGTTATGAACCTTATGAAGCCGGTGAAAGGGGGCACGTAGTTTGTCCTTATTTCTAGTGTTAACACTGTGAATATCACTATTTTTAGTGTACAAGTGTAAATTTTGCCTAATATATAAAATGTTGGCAAGGATGAATTGTGATGCAACCGTGAGAATACCAATATCTTTAAAGAAATCTCTTAGAGAAACTCTGGCACCTAGCTGGTAAATTGCTCGAACAGCTCGCTTTTGAAGGACAAATATATTTTGTATATCAGCGGCTTTGCCCCACAGCAGAATACCGTAGGACATAACGCTGTGAAAATAACTAAAATAGACTAAACGAGCTGTAGAATCCGTACTAACGGCCTATCACGGCTATGTTGCATCAACACTCAGATATGGCGTAATATACTGGGCCAATTCGGTTGATAAAGAACTCCGTACTTTATACGTCTAAAAATCTAACATTTCATTATACAAGATAGCTACCAAAAGTTACTACTGAAAATTATGTGATAAAAATAAGTTACAACTCGAAGTGACTTATGGCAAAACTGCACTAAGGAATAAAAGTACCTTCTGTATGGCCAAAAAAATATTTAACAAACTACCTGAAAAATAAAATTGTTAAATCTGGACAATTTCAAAACAGAACTATTAAGAATATTGACTCACTACAGGAATATTTGGACGATAATTCTATAATGACTGCTTCAGAAAATTGTACATCACCACACCTATTTTGACGATTTTAAATAATTTTATTTGACATTAGCATTATTATTGCATGTAACTTAATCTATTTGACATATTTTATTGACTTTATTCTATTTTCGATTTGTATTGATATGCATGTACCTATTAATATTGATTTTATTACTAATATGAAAATTGACATAATTCTACTATATTCCGCGCTCCGCTAGTTGGCCGCGCATTAAAGAATTAAATTAAAAAATTTAAGGAATTAAAGATTCTCCCACTACCATGTCTGTATATTTTTGAAGTTTGTCTATTTGTAGAAAAATACCCTCATTTATTTCTATTAAATGAACCAGTCTCCGAAAGACTGAGCAAAAAAAATGCCGGGAAATCACTAGTACCTGCTCAGAAGTTAAATGATAAATGATTTTATTTTGTAAGTAGGTTTGTACAAACACTTTTACACGTCAATCATATTTTAAAACTAGATGAGGTCGGCGTTTCCTATCTGACTAGTCTGAGAAGAAAGGCCGAAACAAACTCAGAGGACAGTCTCGTTTAAAGTCCAGACACAATCTTGGTCTGAGATGGTCTTTTGAGGAAAGAACCACACAGATTGAGCCCAGACCCCAGATTGCCAGATTGATTGATTGAGATTGATTGATTGATTGTTGATTTTGATTGACCTGTCCAGTCAGTGCACGCATTTGTCAGAAATCGTGCAGCTCAACTCAAAACTTAAGGAGCTCGACGATTCGACGAACAATACCAAAGAAAGGACATTTGGGTAGGCCACATTAATTACTCAAACTGCCAGACCTTACAAAAACTAAGAGAACAGAGAGAAAAATAAAATATAATAAAAATAAAGTGACCCACATAGTCTTCACATTCACAATAATTAAAATAATAGAATACTTTACAAAGTAAGCAAATGTCATAGTATTTATAAAATTCATTGATGTCAAAGTGTAGACATAAAAAAAAACAGAAAAATAAGAACACTAAATAGGTAAAAAATTGGAAGCAGCTCAATCCCAAGCCTTTTTGTCCTTGATATAATCCTTAACGTTATAAAAGGCTTTCTGGCACCACTTACGTTTAATGAATGATTTCAATTTGTTAAGGCTTAGATCTTGAACGAGGCTTGGAACTTTATTGTGAAAGCGTATACATTGGTATCTGAACGAGCCACCTATTTTCTTGAGCCAAAGGAACAAACACAAATTTGTTGTACCTATGTTATAGGTACAATTTTATGTTTCTATGGGCATATAAAAGATTTTCATAAATATATTGATAAGGCACAGTCATAACATTAATCTCTTTAAATTTGTCTCTGAGCGAGTGTCTCGGACTTAATTTATAAATTGATCGAAGAGCTCGCTTCTGCAAAACAAAGATAGTCTGAATATCGGCGGCATTTTCCCACAATAGAATACC
Source organism: Apamea crenata (assembly GCA_949629185.1). Lineage (NCBI taxonomy): Eukaryota > Metazoa > Arthropoda > Insecta > Lepidoptera > Noctuidae > Apamea > Apamea crenata. Next base: position 13,062,527 of record OX451378.1, read on the forward strand.
GTACGACATTACACTATGAAAATAGCTAAAGTACACTAAGCGGGCTGTCTCTATATCAGTTAAATTACGAATTTTTCTAACGTATGCTGCGGAACTTAGCTTTTTTGACAATTTATCTACATGTGGACCCCACTGAAGCTTAGCATCCAAAGTTATGCCCAAGAATACTGTGCTGTCTTCAGGATTCAATTCTTCGCCCTTTATCAACACATTCGTTTTCACCTGCCTAACGTGAGGTAGCGTAAACTTAATGCATTTGGTTTTTTTCTCATTTAAAAGTAAATTATTAACATTGAACCAGTGGACTACTTTAGAGATTGCGCTATTTACATCGTCAGTAACCAGCTGCTGACGTTTAAGTTTAAACAAAAGTAAAGTGTCATCGGCAAACAACACTATATCATGATTATCCTTTATGAGGTACGGCAAGTCATTTATATAAATAAGAAACAAAAAAGGACCAAGAATTGAGCCCTGTGGGACTCCCATTGTTACTATAGATCCGGGAGATCTTTTTCCATTAACGACAACGCTTTGAATCCTCTTACTCAAGTATGAAGTAAGAAGATTCAGAGCAGTGTTCCGGATTCCGTAGTGGCGGAGTTTCCTGATTAACGTTTCGTGAAGAACGCAATCGAATGCCTTGGACAAATCACAAAAGATGTCCAAGGCATCGCATTTATCTCCCCATGCATTATAAATATAACGACCCCTTGTAAAACCGAACTGTTTGCTATGTAATAATTTGTGTTTATTAAAAAATGTTTTTTTTTTACTAAAGGTAGGTAGTACAGAAATGGGTCTTTATTTTGTAGGGTCTGATGTACTACCTGAGTTGCAATTATACAGTAGAAATGCCACTTGTATGACAATTAAAATTTATAATAAATTACCACCTACCCTGAGAATGTTACCAATTAATAAGTTTAAATGTAAAATGTTTGCTTGGCTCTTAGACGTATGTGTTTTTATTCCGTCAATGATTTTTTAAATCATACATTTTGATATTTTAATTAAGATTAATAATGACATTATTACTTTGACATTATTATGAATTCTTTGACATTGTAATTTTTATTTTGACATTATGATTTATATTTTCACCATTTTGACTTGTAATTTTAGATTTAACTATTAATATTATGACATTATAAACAATGCATTTTGATAAATCTTAACCATTCTGCATGCATATCTTTTAATATTTCTACACCAGCAATGGTAGTATGTGTGAAACAATGTTTCATATAAGACCTCAATGTACCATAATACTGAGAAATAAATAAATACAATGCAATACAATTAGGTATGTTCACTGTGGGACGGGAGGGACAGCGGGGGTGAGGCGGCGGGTTGCAACGCACGTACGTAGTGCGCGGGGCCCCGCTGTCCCACCGTGAACATACCTAAGGCGCGGCCAACTAGTTAGTTGCAACGCACGTACGTAGTGCGCGGGGCCCCGCTGTCCCACCGTGAACATACCTAAGGCGCGGCCAACTAGTTAGTTGCAACGCACGTACGTAGTGCGCCTGGCCCCGCTGTCCCACCGTGAACATACCTAAGGCGCGGCCAACTAGCGAAGCGCGGACTATTCTTTATGATATCTCAAAAGTTAAATTGGTGTTAAAAGTAAAAAATTCGACAATGTTAATTAAATATATTTGTAGGCCTCTGCCTACATTGTCGAATGTGTAACATCTTGCACACTATTGTAATTTGACCTATGTTTACAAATAAAGCATTCTGATTCTTTGTTTATAGTTTCATTAGATACTTTTGAAACAGACTGTAGTAGTTTGTATCACTTCGAACTTTCAGTCTGACTCATAAAATAATCTACTTGTTGATCTTGGTACACATTACCACTAACTACACATTCGCGATACGACACGATTGCACTCTGCGTTCATTTTGCGTAGAAGTCGTTTTTTTATTAACAGTCAGTGTCGCATTTTTAATTCGGCCTGAAAATATGTAAAGAAGATGGCGGAATATCATTTTGCGGTATCGACATGACGACGCAATATTCACTGCTGAGTTGGTAAAGCAGATTCTATAGTGCAGTGAGCAGACGAAAAGGTGACGAACATATTTTGGGTGTGCTTTTACTTCGGTAAAACAGAACAGGTGAGACGACCTGTCTCAGATAAAAATACGTATTCGTGAGTCGTGTAATAAAGCGGTGTTTCATGAAACCGATGAGTATAAAACCATTAGTTAGACATGTAACGACATCCACGTGATTGGCTCCTGAGGAGCTGGGGGCGGGGCGGAGGGAGGGGCGGGAGGGCGGGCGGGAGGGGGCGCGGCGGGGGCGGGCTTACCTTCATGCTCTCACGGAACTTGCCGATCTCGCGATGGATGACGTCGCGCTTCTCCTCGGAGATGTCGGCCTCTTCCAGCACGCGGGCCGTTTTGGAAATCGCCTCCTCTGTGGGGCAACGGTCGGTTAGCGACATACACTTTAATGCTTGAAAAAAAGATTAAATTTGTTCATTGACTTGCGTCAAATATAAGGAAAGAAAATACATTTATTTGACCCCGGTTCAGGCACAAAAAAAAACTTATTTGTATTGTGTACTTCACGGCTGAGCCAACTAGGCCCCATTCAGCATAAATGCCAGACAACTAGTGCCTGAAAGTGGTGTACAACTGGACCTTATGTTACGAGGACGTCTTACGAATGTAAATCAGTTTTATAGATGATCATTCTCCTGCCCTTATCCCAATTTATTCGCGGTCGGCGCAACATGCCTTTTTCTTCCATACTTCTTTCTCTATTACTCGTCATCTCAGTAGTCACCACCTTTCTAACCATATCATCATTCACACAGTGCATCCATCGTTTCTCTGGTCATCCCCTACTCTTATAGCCATCGACATTCATACTCAAAACTCTCCTCACGACCTTTGCCTCATGCCCATACCATGACAACCGATTTCCACACAACTTTTCAGTTACCGGTGCCACTTTCAGACTTCCTCTTATAAGGGATGAGATGTGTGATGTTACACGAAGTACTTACTTCGTGTAACATAACACATGTCATCCCTTTTGGGGCCCAACATTCTGATCCATACAAGACAGCAGGTCTAACCACGGTTTTATATATCTTCCCTTTAAATTTAAAGGGAATGCGGGAGTCGCAGATTGTTCCCGTGATCAGACGCCATATCATCCATCCAGTGTTAATTCTGTGCTTAACCGTCCGATCTACTTCGCCATCGCTTTGCACGAGTGAACCGAGACCCCGAAAGTCGGAGCAGACTGGGAGAAGTGCGCCATCAAGCGCTATGGCTCCAGAACTGGAGAGACCACCGAAATCGCAGAACAATATTCAGTTTTGGTTCTGCTGATTTTTAAGCCAACATTCTCCAGCTTCTGTTGCCGTTTCTCCAACCTGCTCTGGATCTCAGATCCATCTTCACCGACAAAGAACAATATCATCGGCAAACAGCATGCACAGGGTGCCTCTTCATGTATGTCCGACGTAAGAGCGTCCATAATCAACAGGAAGAGGTAAGGACTTAAAGCCGATCCTTGGTGGAAGCCTACGCCCTACAGCCACACTGAACTCGTCAGTATTGCCAGCAGCCGACCCGACGTAGGTACGAGATTGACTGTACATAGCACGAATTAACTCTACATACTTCCCGGGCAAACCTTTCTCTTTCAAGGCAAGCAAAGCACAATCAACCTATAATGTTCCCACATATCATCACAATCAGCCTATAATGTTCCCCCACTGCTGGGACACAGGCCTCCTCTCTTCGAGAGGGAGTGGGCTGTATTCTACCACGCGGACCCAGGGCGAATTGGTAGATGTCACGTCTTCCAATTTTTGGTTCTAGGACATGTCGGTTTCCTAAAAACGGGGAAAGGAAATAATAATGTGGACAAACAAAATTAAATCGAAAATTGTTTTATTACATTTTAATAAAGGTCCCAAACAAATTTTGGATCCAATGGAATTTGAACCATGTAATGGATGACATTGAGTTGATTATTCCAAAACCTGATAAAATTCTGAATTGAAGTTAATGATGTAACTAATTTTGTAACAACTGTAACAAAGAGTGCCTGTGGCGTTTCTTGCCCAGTCTTCCCTATGCAGCTTTGGAACGGGGAACTAGCTTCGTCTGAGAATTTATGAGTGCCTAAATGGTTTCACTGAAATAAATGTGGCGGTCCGAGTACTGGTACCTTTCTGCAGCATCTCGTAGTTGTTGATGTCGTCCTGGTAGTCGCGCATGATCTGTGCCAGCCGCCGCTCGGCCGCGTCGTCCAGCGCGCGCTGGCGAGCGTCCAGGTACGACGCCTCGCCCTCCGTGCCCGGCGCGCCCTCCTCCTGGCCCAGGCGCGAGCGCTGCTCCGCTGGGGAGGTAGTACACGTTAACCTTACGGAACTCATTCTATAAATGATGATGAAATCTGCATCAAAATGTGCGCCGACATCCAAATAGACAGACACGAAAATCGACTTTAACTTATAATACCTCAGAATATTTTTTTTTTGTGGATTTTTCCATTTTTAGTAGATATTTTGCTATTCGGAGCGGAGACAAATCCAACAAATCAAAGATCATAGAAGTCCGTTGAAGTTCCGCCGAAGTCGTTCTTGAGTTATAAATAATTGTGTACTAACCCGACTTTGTTTTATTTCAAATTTAGTAAACAAAAACACAGAGTGCGTGGGGTCTTCTGACCAGCACCTCCAGAGCGTGCGACAACCAAGGTGCGTCGTATTTTTCCATCAACATACTTAGGATGCTGTTAGAACTAGACCGCGCCCTTGACAAGATGGAATTTGTTTTTTATTTATATAGATTTGCAAATTAGTGAACATACCACAAACCAACATTAGCTATACCAATATTACACCAGTGCGATATTTCGACTTACAATCAAGTTATAGTTATCTACAATGTCCTTTACAAAGAGGGTTGTTAATTTATCCTTGTGTAATTGTATCTAATACTTATTAGTACTGAAAGTATATTTATTTGAAAATTCATACATATTAGAAAAATACGTCAGACTTTATGGTTAAGAAGACTGATCAATTTTACAGCTTCCTCTCTCCCATATTGCCGTACCCGACAAGGTCCGTAATGATCTCATGAAATTTAAAGTAAAGTACCACTGTACACATTGTGGAATGCAAATGATTGAGTATTGTACTGAGGTTTGTGAGGTGTGTGGACTGTGTGAAAGATAACATGGCTAGAGAGGGGGTGACTGTCGAGATGCCGAATAATAGACAAGTACCTATGGAAGAAAAAGACGTGTTGCGCCGACCTCAAATAAATTGGGATAAAGACAAGAGAATGACGATGTGTGTGTGTGCGTGTGTATGTTCGGGTGTACTCACTCTTGTAGGTGTCGACGAGCGCCTGCATCTTGCCGTCGGTCTTGGCAAGCAGCTGCTTGTCGGCGACGGCGCGGCTGTTGAGCAGGCGCACACAACGCAGCGCCGCCTCGGGGCTGGCGAACTCGCTGAAGCCGAACGTGGACACACGCTTCCAGCTTAGCACGGGCCCGCACGCGCCTAGCAGCGAGCGGATCATTGCGTCCGGCGCGCGCGACGAGATGTTGCCTGCAAGACGTTATAACGGGTATAAAAAAGACGCATAATAGAGCCGAGAATCAGTTATACTCAGAGTCATTGTAATTATTTTGACTTAATTTGTAGTGGACCATACCTGGGAACCTTCTAGTTACGGAGATATTGAAAGTTAAAGATCCAATGTTTTTTTCTCTCGAAATCAAGTTTAAATGTTATATCTTAACTTTAAATACCCACACAATTCCTGTACAGTTGCATGCACACATAAGCACAATGTTTTGAGTGCGTAACACACAACACAATAATTCTTTTTTTGTGTTTGTTATTGTCAAGACAAGGTTTGTACAGAAGCAAATTAAAAGAAAAAAAAATGGCGGTACGACGTTCGCAGGGTCAGCTAGCAGTTAACATATAAGTTTAAATCGCCAACCCGGTGTAAGCCAGCGTGGTGATCGATGCTCGTGCCTTCTGTACGAGAAGAGGTATTTGCACTGCAGTGGGATGGTAATAGGCTAGTATTATTAAAGTAACGATGTGGCGTGCGTGTGTGTGATGTGTTGTTTACGTTGATAATATTGCACGGCCGACACCAGCCCGGCGAGTCGGCAGTGAAGCTCGTGTAGCGAGTGACTGATGCGTGTTACCTATGAAGACTGTGACGGGTGGCCCCTCGGGCTCCTTGGCGCCGTTGTTGCGCGTGGGGCCGCGCGCGATGACCGCCTTGCCGGGCGGCGCGGGCAGCAGCGCCCCGCGCCCGCCGCCCGCGCCGCTCGCGCTGTACGCGCCCACCATCACCTGCATACGACATACATAAGCATACAACCAGCACGAATGAGCTATAGATCCATCAAGTTGGGTAGTGGCTTCATACCATGCAACATCAGTAACCATCATCTACCTATTGCTGAATGTACCAGGAGAATCATACACATGTAATCTGCATTAGATAGGGGGAGAAAAAAAAAGGTTTCAAATAAATTGCACAAAGTGGATAACTGTCTACCGCATGGCTACATTCACACATTCTTTACTGACGAACATCATCATCTTTGTCAGGGTGTCGTACTTGCCATCAAAAGTTATATCAATAACAGTCAAGCAGTTTTAAGAAGAATGTCTCTGATAAACAGACTGAATGACTACAATATTTTGGGTTTGATAGGTTAGAAAAAGTGATACTGTCTTGGGGCAGTCTGCTGGTCTAGTGGTTGCAAGTGCTACTGCTGAAAATGAAGTCCTGGGTTTGATTCCCGGGTCGGGCAAAATCTTATTGGGTTTTTCCATCTGGAAATTCTCACTAGCAGGTCAGTCTGAATTTGTGCATATGGCAATAGGCTCACCCCTATTACATGGGACTTAAACATAACTGGTGTCACGAGCACCAATATGTCAACACTTAGCAACTTTAAATTTCGTTTTTTTTCGTGAAATAACGAATGCAACGTTGAACTACGACACATTACATAAACCTATGGGTTTGAAATTGCTATGTTCGTAAAAACATAAAATTTCATTAAAAAATAAAGGAGTAAATCACTTTTGAATAAAGCCGATGGTATATGTTCGAGTTTAATCGAACACTAAGCGAAAATGCATAATTGCATCGACCGCAAGTATGCACATTCGCTCGTCCACCAAAATGTGAGCCAGTTCGCGTTCAGATCTCATTAGACAAACCACGTACTGAAAACCATTACCATTACCATTGTCTTGTAACTAAGTGTTAAATAGTGATTAAATATACGGCGGCTATTACCCTTACAATTCGAGACTTTAACTTTTACCATATAAATCATATCCTATCAATACGAGAAAGGAGTGTTAGGTCACCATAGCGTCTAGCACTAACTTTTACATGGTCCTTCGAGCATTTATTTACCAGTGACTACCAAGTGAAACAGTGCCACGCAAACCAGAAGATCGCAGCAATTTGAAGAACCTCGGATTGCAGAGACGGTCGGTTGCAGCATATAAGGTCAGATCTAACCATTTATATGAACTAACAATTACCAAATATTTTCAAACCAACTTTAAATATGGATTCCGATTCTCTGTTCATCAACCAAATGGAACTCTATGAAATCCTGGACAAGTTTTTGACCAACATAAAACAAGATGGAGCCGAGAGGAAGACTATCGATAATGATAAGTGCAAGGCTAAAATGTTGGAAGCATACTGGCACGATTATCAAGAAAACGCAGTTCTGCAGGGCACAACCCCTCGCATCGGCGATCCTCGTGAAGTTGGATCTTGTATTTTTTATCAAAGGTAAATTGTTTGGGCACCCTATCGTTTATGGCTTTCGTGATGGGGAACTCCTTGTGGAGTCCCTCGAGCAATGTGGTGTGTGGTGTTTCACTCTTACCCCAGTGATTAAGTGTGTTAAGACGTAGTGCCGCCATTGTCGCTTCGTGTTGTATGAATAGGTGGAGCGGTGGTAAACCTAGTATGGCTTCAGCTGCTGCAGTCGGAGTAGTCCTCATGCAGCCCGTAGTCGCCATGCAGGCTAGTCTTTGCATGCGTTGTAGTCTGTTGGAGGCTGTAACCAGCTTGGTGCGGGGCCACCAGACCACAGCCCCGTAGGTGATCATGGGGCGGATCATTGCGGTGTATAGCCAAAGTATAATTTTAGGGGATAGGCCCCACTTCTTACCAATCATTCTTCTGCACCGCCAAAAGGTCATGCAGGCCCTGTTTAGTTTGTTGTCCAGATGACTACTCCACAGTTACTCCACAGATACTACAGTTTAACTTACTGTCTAGTATGACTCCGAGGTAATTGATTTCGCTGGTCAGCTGGAGTTCAGTATCAAACAGTTTTGGCAGGTGATAAGGGCCTAGTACTCGTTTCTGGGTGAACATGACTAATTCAGTTCAGATCTCATTAGAGACACCACATACTCAAAACCATTACCATTGTCTTGTCACTAAGTGTTAAATAGTGATTAAATATACAGATATTACCCTTACAATTTGAGACTTTAACTTTTACCATATAAATCATATCCTATCAATACGAGAAAGGAGTGTTGTAGGAGGAGTGTTGTAGGAAAGGAGGAAAGTATGTATACTGTAAAAGTTAGTGCTAGATGCTATGGTGACCCCATAGCATCTAGCACTAACTTTTACAGTATACATACTTTTGCTCGTGACTTTACTATAGGTACACCTCTACCTAACCCTAAGATGAATACAAGCATGCTGTTGTTTTATTTATTTATCTCATGGAAAACCAACAGCTTTACATAAGAACAATAAATATACTGGAATAAGAAACATGAAGCCAATTATGGGTTTTCAAGGCTAGCTATACAATAATACAGTAAGAGATCTTATAAACGACAAATTATCAAGAACATAAGTGCACCAACCATCAAATCGGTTCTGCCAAACATGTAATAAACTACAATAATATTAAATAAAACAAGTACCAGAACTAAATTAACACAAGGAATTAATTTTGAAGAAATCAAGGATCAGACTATTGCATATGCTTGAGCCTTTCGTTGAAATAAGTCAAAAGAGAACTGCTTGCATAAGTCATTGAAGTCTTTACTTGCTCACATTAAAATTGAGTTTTGCCTGTAGTTGGAAGAAGATAATGGAATAGCGATAGGTGGATTAAATCTGAGTAATCGCTGGGGAATATTAAAATACAGCTTACATAGAAGTGGCGGGCAATTTACTTCATTGGATACAATTTTGAGCAAAAATGTGCAATCTGTTAATCAACAACGGTTACTAAGTAGTAAGTGGTTGTAGGTGAAATTTCCTGCAAAAATCCAAATAGTCACAACTGTAATATGGTATCCCCAAACGATAACACAGAAATCTAACAAGTCTTTTTTGCACACCCTCTATGCGATCGATGTGCACGCCATAACGCGGGTTCCAAATTTGAGAAGCATATTCTAAATGACTTCTCACAAAGTAGTTTTCGCTTTCTTAAAACACGCTGCTAGTCTCATTACAAACCCTAATGCTTTGGATGCTTTAGCCACTATTTGCTCCACGTAAACATTAAACTGAAGTTTACAGTCATGGTATACGACCAGGTCACGAACACCGTCACACCTCTGCAGGAGCTGACCTTTCAGACTATAGGAGGTATGAAGTGGAAAGCGTTTTCTGCTAAACGAAATCACGGAGCATTTAGTAGGGCTTAGGTCTAATTTATTAACGCGACAGTATTCATCGAGTCTTATTATGTCAGATTGGAGAGCATCCATATCACTAAACTAAACAATGATATTTATATAAGTAAATATCTTCATATCGTCAGCAAAACGGCACGGCACGGTTGGCGCAGTGGTTAAGCGATTGACTGCTGCGCTGCGTGTCGCGGGTTTGATTCCCGCACGGAACAAATATTTGTATGACCTACAATTAGTTGTTCCGGGTCTGGCTGTTTGTGTATGTGAATTTATATGTCTGTAAACGCACCCACGACACAGGAGAAATTCCTAGAGTGGGGCAACGTTTTAACAAAAAAAAAAAAACAAAGAAAATTAGAGTTAAGGAAACGTGTCCTTGGGGAACCTTGGGGAACACCACTGGGAACCGAAACTCAGCTCGAAATGTGGTTGCTGACAACTACAGCTTGAGACCTGTTATCTAAGTAAGACGAAAACCAGCGAAGTAGGTCACCTCTAATAACGATGTTAAAGAGTTTTGCTTTAAGTAAGTCATGATCAATTCTGTCAAACGCTTTGCTATAGTCCATGTAAACCACATCTACCTGCGCCCCCTTGTCCATACTAGGTGTTAAAAAATAATTTTGCAGAGCTAGGTTGGAAACTGTTGAACAACCCTTTAAAAATCCATGCTGCGAAGGACTAAAAGATGAACTAAGTGCAGAATAAGTCTGGTCATAGACCAATCGTTCAAAAACTTTAGCCAGTATACACAGTTTGGAAATGGGTTTATGTTATTAATGTTAAATAATAGTCATAAAAACAGCTTCAAAATTACATAGATCCATTTCTATACATTGTGCACACATTACCTATTAAAAACTCTCAAATAACATTTACACGACATAATGATAAGTGCTACAAACACACAAAATCAACCTTTTACACTCTTATAACGAAGTATACTGACTACATTCAATCATAAGTAGTTTGTTAAATGAATGATTTCAATAATGGACTTTCATGTTATGGTAAACCATATTTCTTAAATAACTGTGCTTAAAGATGACGTCATATCAGTCACTGCAAACAAGTTGATTATTGTGATTGTAGGAACTTTGTATCCTAAGGGCTGATTTGTTCCATTTTTGGGGACCTGTTTCTAATTTTTGAAGTTATGTTTTACTTTTAACGCTTTTTATCTCATAACTCTGGCAAACAGCAGTTGTGATGGTTTTATTAATAATGATATGAAAAGGGTGAATTCTGAGATGTCGACTAACAGATAACTATGGAAGACAGACTTGTTGCAACAAACCCAAATAAATTGGGTTATGGTCAAGAAAATATGATAATATGAAGAGCTACGGGCTATGTATATAGATTTGTTAAGTATTTATAAAATTAAGATGAATTTAATGTTACTAATACAACACTATGATAAAGCTGAATGAAGTCACCATTAAAACCTAAAATAATGTAAATTTTATCCATCTACTCAATCATTCTAACTTCAGAAGTCATACAAATTCAATGTTATTTTATGTACATAGTGTTACGGTGATCAGTACTTTTGCGAATAGCACAGCAATCCCTCTACTCTTGATGGTTCTTTAATAAAATACATATTATGAATGATTGCTATCACATCATCCTTGTGTTGAGTCGACGACTATTATTCTGGTTTCCATCCGCATCAGCGCTACTGCTGGCGAGGTTACATCCTGCGGCACTTACGTGTGTGGGCATCTGCATTGTGACGACGCCCGGCGCGATCCCGTACGGCACCAGCGGCGGCCGGGGCGGGAACGACATCTTACCGCTTAACACCTGGGCTTACTACGTTTTCCCCCACTGTAGAACGCCAGATTTCTGAAGTTTCACCACAAAACCACCACCGGTGACGCGTACACTTTTGCAATAATTTCACGAAGCAAGCAGAAACTACTACTCACATTAAATAAAAAAATATATTTTAATAATTAGGATTTACTAGAAAACCAACTAAAAATCTCACTTTAGACCACAATTTACTAGATCCACTTTTATCACCAACATGGTTACTTTGGCAGCCATGTTGTTTTTTACTAAATAATTTTTAATCTGTGGTTAAAATGTTGTCGTTTTTCTATTCGTCCAGAAAAGGCAACAAAGTATACCGCCCTTTAAAATTCCGGCAAAACCTGTCAAAACAGTGGTCAAATTTGTCAATACGACAAGTATGTGACATGCAAGTAGGGAAAGTTAGGAAAGACTAGATGATAACCCGAGGGACAGTAAAAAAGTTCGCGGCAAGTAATATAATAATATTGTTATGGTGTTCGTAAATTGCCACAGGGATCTTTTGGTGCTTAAATGACACAGAGGGGCGTTGCTGGTAAACATTTGTGAAATTGTCACGGAAAAATTGCCGATTTTGGTCACGCGCGAAAAGATCCTTGTGTAAGTCTAGTTATATGTACAGACGCCAGCAGGCCAAGCTACCCGAAACTGTCAAATTTTCCCAATCAACCTTGAACCTTAATATTTTGCCGATAAAGTTGAAAATCTATTAAAGAAATTTGACAGATTGTAGTAGCTTGATGCGCTGGCGTCTGTACATACCATTATGAAGATTCTACACTCAATCTGCCCCTTGGTTTATTCCAGTGGCGTAGCATCGTGGGGGCGGGGGGCGGCCCGCCCCAAGCGGCACTTTTTAGGGGGCGGCAAAATTTCACAGTAAATAATAAAATATATTTTGTAAATAATTTGAACCATTTCATATTTTTAACGCAACTATAAATTCGGACCGATTCAAAAGAGCACGGAATTTTTCATTACTTATTCTGTGACGAATTCGGGGAATCCCCTTTGAATGATATTTTGTAGCGAATGGCAACAGCGTCTATGCCTAAATCTATGGTCTATGCTGACTTGCGGGGTAATAAACGTGATTGTAAAACAAATAAACTTTTTTATTTAAAATCTAACCTGTATTGCAAAATAATGATGACTGTTTAAAAGTTCTCTAGAATTAATGTACCTATATAATGTAAACATTAAATTGAAATACCTAATTAAGAGGGCGGCAAAAATTTCTTCCGCCCCGGGCAGCCGATACCCACGCTACGCTACGCCACTGGCTTATTCACATTTGTAGGTACGTACAAGGGTGTCATTCGTGTGTCTCTTCTTGTTTTTACAGGAACAGGCAACTTGCACTTGCAGCAAGTGATGTTGGGTTTAGACAGCCTGGTATTATTCTACATGAGCTACATCTACTTCTCAGGTGTGATGGATCGACACCAAGGTGAACTGAAGCATGTGTAATCAGCCCGTAGCGTTCCCACTGTTGGGACACAGGCCTCCTCTCCGAGAGGGAGCGGGCCATAAACCATCACGCGTTCAGTGTGGGTTGGTGTCTTGGTGGATGTCAAATGTCTTCGCTTTGTGAGAACTCACGATTAGTACATTATAATGTATTATCATATGCTTACGATGTTTAACTTCACCGATGTTTCACTTAGAGAGCAGTGTAACAATTATTACACAAATGAAAGTGCCTCTCTCGGTTCAAACCCACAACAATCGGGGCGTCGTCGTCAGCGTCGTACTGTTCGTCGGGTCCGTTATCACTAGTCTACCAATGTAATTTGCGAAGATGTAAGGAAAAAATAAAAATGCTTGTTGTGTAACAAAAAATATATTGTCAAATAGATTTATATTCCTAAAAACTACTTACAATATTATTATGATATGCTATTTTGCCAAACGAGCTGCAATCTATTCGAATAAAAATACCCGACGTCCGTAGACAAAAGTCTACAGATAGTTTTTATTTTTACTGGTAACATTGTATTTACCGCCAGAGAGGGCGCCAAATTCAAAGTATGTATGCTGTTTGTAAAAGTGCAATAAAGTCATGTGTCGTCCATATTGATTGAATGAAAATAAATAGGAATATGCAATAATCTATCAAAGCTTTTCAGGTTTAAAGGCACCTGTCCCACGGCTGGCGATTAGTTAGCGAGAATTTAAGCGAGTAGAGCTGGCAACTAAAAACGAGTTATTTGTTTTTCAAAATTCTCGCCGGTGCAAGTGCAGCGGTGAAGTGAACAGTCAGCAACTGACACGGGATCTACAATATTTTCTTGACCGAGAAAATAGTCGCCAGGTGGGACAGGTATCTTAAGGCTATGCCATGCAGAGTAGAGAATAGGATTATCGAGTAACGTCGTCGCACCATTCGGGTCGCAAACGGCGCGTCGAAATGGACTTTAAAAAAGACTAGAATAATCTCTCTTGTTTAATAGACATTACTAAACCCTTTTTTGTTTAATTAGGTATGACGATTAAGTTTTTAGCTGTGTTGTGATAACATGGCAAGACAGTTTGACGAAGATACTCTAAACAATCCTTGACACAAGTCTTAATACTATTAAAGCCGTATTAGACCCTTCATTATTATAATAATTTCAAAAATACAAAAATATTGACGTTATTTAATTCTTAGTTCTACCACAGATTACTTAGTTCTACTGCCAGCCATCTCACTGTAGATCAAAAGTATCCTTGTTAAGAGAATTAGAGAACATCAGCTTTCTACCGTTGTGCGTAGTGTCAACAGGCCATCAGATAGAATTTTAGTCAAGTACTCTTAACGACCTAACAGATAATTAAATTTCTACACATATTACTTACCGAATCAGCAGTTTCTCGCACTGCTTATTATTAGTCATCGCACAAATAAACCAATAGCTTATAAATCATAACTTGTTGGCGATGGCAACCAGCGGGGTAATTGCGTAACACACTATCAGCAGCAATGGGTTTCATTTTGACAGGTCAACAACATTCTTTGCGTTATTTACGTTGCTGAGCATACACATTTTTCGAACATAGGAAGCAATGGATTAGCAATATCCTTCAATATGATTCAGATTGAGATTCATAGTGTGTTACGCAATTAGGGTGCTGTACCCTAATTGCGTAACACACTTTCATTCACAATTCGAGGGTTTTGAAGGAAATTCTAAATCCATTGCTTCATATGTTTGAAAAGTTCGTCTGCTCGACAACGTAAATAACGCAATGAATGTTGTTGAACTGCCAAAATTAAAGGCGTGTCATTTTAAGTGTGTTACGCCATTACCCCGATGGTCTGGTCTGAAGCCCCACACAAATCGGAAACAATCCCGCAACATTTGATGTTGCGAAATGTTCTTTTTTTTACCATTAATACAGAACACTTGCGTGTTGCAGCAACATGACAACATTCACCGTGGCTAGAAACATTGTTTAGCAACACATAAAAATGTTGCTGTAACAATGTTGCGCAACTTTGTTTCCGGTGCATACAGGGCTTTACAGTTACATAGTTCCTTACACCTAACAGTATTAACAATAAACTATCACCCAGCTTTGTGCACCCACTTACTAAGTAGGCACAAATTGTACTAAATTACAACATTAACAATAATGACTAATAGAAAACATTTATTTATGAGGATTCCAATAAGCGACTATTATACACACACAACAAAAATAAAGCTTACAAGCCATGGTATTCGCGTGGGAATAAAATGTCAATTACAGATAATAGTCCGCCAGTAAATATATGGCTTTATTTCACAGTGGACCTGCGCTACAAGGTTCTTTTGCCGCGTGGCCAAAATTGTAACTAACGCCATCTTGTTTTGTAAGACAACTAGCTTCTGCCCGCGGCTCCGTCCGCGTGGATGTCGGAAATTATTCCACAGAATTTATAATAATATATAGTACAACACTCTGTCCGCCACTTCGTCCGCGTGTACTTTACTGTAAAAATATCGAAGATGTATGTTTACAATCTTTATCATTTATTTATTTAATTCGGGTTAATTTTAAAGTTTATAGATCAAATGAATTCGATTTTTTAAATAAACCATGTCGTCCCGTTTTACTCGACAGGCTTTGTTTTAAAAAAAGCGTTAGGTACTCGTACGTTCCCATTGTATGACTTAAAGATTATTTATACCCATTTTCGAGTTAATGGAAGCAAGCAGTAAAATCCACCCCTTTAACTTTGTTACCCTTTTCTACTCCGGTAAGAGACGATTTTTGAAAAACCCTTAAAATATATACTTTTCATTTTTGTTTTAAGTATTAATACCGAGTTTCGAGTTAATCCGTCCGAGGGGTTTAAATTTTTTTCTTGCCTATTAACTTTTTCACCCCCTAAATCCTCTGCGAGGAGATTTTTAAAATAAAAAGTGACCATCTGTATTAATTACTAAGGCAAATATTGCCAAGTATCAAGTTTATTAACCAAAGGAAAAAGGTTTTTCAGAACTTAATATTAACTGTAAAAACCTGTACAATTGCATGTTATATATTGGCCAAATGTGTGTTACTAAATATTTTATTTAGGAACTTCATGTACCTACCATATTTGATGCAATAAATTAATTGAATTGAATAGAATTCAAAAAACAAATATTGGGATTGATTGATTGATTGATGTTTCCATAATTTGACTCAAAAATTATTTATACCCATTTTCGAGTTAATCAAGCCACGCATTATAATCCTCTTCTGTAAAATTAACTACCCCTTTTCACCCCGTCAGGGGTAGATTTTCGAAAAACCCTCATACGTGTTATTATTTATTTTTAGTCTTAAGTACACACACTGAGTTTCGAGTTAATCGGACCGCGCGTTCAAATTCTTCCACACAAACTTTAGCACCCCTATATCCCCTTTGAGGGGTAGTTTTGAAAAACTAATAACGATAAACTTTATTGCTTACTTAGGCGAGTATTCATGCCAATTTTCCAGATTATTAACCTACGAATAAGATTTTTCATATTAACTTTATCTCCGCTTTTCACCCCCCAATTTTGAAAAATCATTTGGGATGTGTTCATAACTTGACTCAAAGATTATTTATATCAATTTTCGAGTTAATCAAGCCACGCTGTAAAATCCTCCCCTGTAAAATTGACTACCCCTTTTCAGGCCGTCAGGGGTAGATTTTCGAAAAACCCTGATACACATTATTCTTTCCTTTCAATTTTAGGTATAAATACTGAGTTTCGATTAAATCGGACCGCGCGCTAAAATTCTTCCATACAAACTTTGAAACCCCCCAATCCCCTTTTAGGGGGTAGTTTATAAAAACAAAAAATGCCCAACTTCATAATTTACTTAGATAAGTATTCGTCACAAGTTTCAAGTTTATTAACTCAAGGACAGGGAATAAGATTTTTCGTACAAACAAAATCCCCCCATTTCACCCTCTTAGGGGTGGATTTTCGAAAAACCCCTTCTTAGTGGATACCTACTCTTCACGAAGAATACACCCTCCAAATTTCATGTCTCTAGGACCAGCGGTTTAGGCTGTGTGTTGATGTCTCAGTCAGTCAGTCAGGACTTTGAATTTTATTTAAATAGATTTCACATACAATTACATAAATGTTTACAACTCCCAAATGTTCTCAATGTCGTGCAGGCGCTACTTGTTAACATTTTGGGAAAATCATGTAATTCTACAATATTGGAAATATGTGAGCACCATATATTATATTTATCTATCACATAGTTAATTTACCTGTTATTGGTTTATTTTTACCTATTGTGGTATAGTAATTTTATTCTTAGTGCATCGTCTTCACATATAATTATATAAATAATGTATACAAAATACTGTAAAACATTTTTAACACTCTTCTCTATGCGAAACTACGTTTTGGAAGGGGCGACTAGAATCAATTCTACTTTGTTTAAATTTTGACGATCAAAAGTGCTTGATGAAGTAATTATTCGACTTTATCTTTGCGCCAACAGATCCTTGTAGCACTCTACCTACTCCTTACATGTCAGAGTGATTACACAATCATTGCATTAATCCTATAATAAATAAATACATTTGAATCGTTTGTACAAGAACACACAATGAAACGGGCACCTGCACCCGAGCATGCATTTGTACGGCCAGCGATGACACTCGATTATTACTATTGTAAGGAAAGTTTTTCTCAGGGTGTGTGTTGGAATTAGTTCATTGGAAACGCACGTTTAACAGTAAAAGTATATAATCAAAAGTAAAACACAGTGAAAGGCACAAACAGGATAAATATAAATAAAACAATCAAAGACTTATGAGCGGGTCGCGATCGTGACGTACGGACTCGCGATCCTTCGTCCACTGTCGGTTGGCGGGGGTGCGAGGTCGCGGGCGGAGGTCGCATCTCCCGTTTGCCGCGCTTAAGGGCAAGTTCGAACGCATACGTTAAGGGTATGCTACACTATTACTTTACTTTTTCCAAAAAACTATGTATTTTGATATTTACCCGTTAGTATTTCACGTAATAAGAGATAAAGAGTAAGGTATACAATGTCGCCCATGCGCATGTGACCGCCAGTAATATTCTGAATATTCATGAATACTATATCATTTTTCATGTTATTCAATTTTGTAGATTTGCTTTCTATTTTTTGACACATCTCCGAAGTTTATGGGTCGATTTGGATTCTGTTTATTATTTCCAAAAGCTTATGAGTTATTTTAACAGGTTAATTAACATTTTTACTAAAAATTATCGACTACGAAAAAAAAGACGGAATCGAAGTCATTTTTTCGGTAAAAAATTGTGTATTTATTTTAAAAAAACTAGTGTAAGTCCATAAATTATCCCCATAGGACGACTTTTTTAATCATTATTTGTAATCTACTACATAAATAAATTTATACCTCCACGCGTTCCTGAGAAAAAGGGTCTTGACAGACGGACGGACAACAAAGTGATCCTATAAGGGTTCCGTTTTTTCCTTTCGAGGTACTGAACCGTAAAAATGATCACAATGACTGGGTGCATAAGTGACTCTCAGCTTCGTTAAGCGTCTTTTTACACCCGTTATGTATGTCTCACCTCTTTTGTGCTTAAGAATGATTAGTCAGCAATAATTATAAAATTACGAGAGAGGACATTGCCGTCGAGGTAGACTACGGCAAAGGTGGTCTGACGATCTGGTAACGTTTGCAGGGCCAACATAGCCAGAGATCGCAAGAGACGGGGAGGTTTGGAAGGAAAAAGGGGAGGCATTTGCCCAGCAGTGGGACACAATGTAGGCTGACAAAAAAAAGTTAAATAGCCAAATGTTAATAGTCTTACTTCGCTGACCGTACAGTTAACGAGTTTCACTACCGTAGTCTTATGTTAACAATACACTAGAATAGGTACAACATCACGTTCAAATTCATATCCCTAAAAGCGTCCATACTTTCCTATACCAACATATTTTACAACTAGTCCACAAAAATCACCCATATTGATAGAAAGTTAAGAAACAATTTTCTAATAACAAATCTAACGTTTCGTGTGACTGTGAGTATAACAGATATCGGACGCTACACTCGAGTGAAGGTTCATTTTTGTTTCATTTCACGTTCACACGACTCCGACAGAAGCAGATGAACGTTCATTCTATATAATGTAGGTATATAGAATGAACGTTCATCTGCTTCTTTCATTTCATTTTTCGATCATTCGTTAGGCGAGTGAAAGATGCCGAATCCCGAAATCCAACATCGTCAACAAAGGCAAAAATTTACAAAAACTGAAGCGTCTGATATCGGCTGTAAGCTTTGTTTCTACTCGGTAGCGAAGTCCAAATCTCACGTCCGCACACAGATTTTGACTGTCGATTAATTTGTCGCTAGCGATGTCCAAATCTTTCGATGGAAGTGAGATTTGACACTAGATACAATATTGAAAGTCAAACAATTCATAAAGAGAAAGTATCTCATATACAAAGTAAGACAATTTGAATTTCGCGGGTTACTCAATTTGACCCAAAGGCACGCGGCGAGACGTTATAGATTTGTTATTTGAGTCGTAACGCAATATGTGTGGTTACAGCCAGCGATCGTAGAGGTGTGCGCTAGTCGCTCTTGCCGTCCTTGTCGTCGAGCGGCGTCGCGTCCCGCAGGCGGCGGCTGCGCAGGCCGCGCGCGCCCAGGTAGCCCAGCAGCGAGCCGGCCGCGGCCGCCAGCGCGCCCGCCTTGGCCCCCACGGCCAGCCCCACGGGGCCGCCCGCCAGCAGCCCCAGCGCCGCGCCGCCCGCGCCCCACGCGCCCGCGCGCAGCCTGAGGCCCGACAACCATCAATTTTTATTTATATTTCTTTTTTTCTAGCTGCCCGGCGCTACTTCGTTCGCGTGGTGTCCTACCCCCCTACCCTACTCCTAACACTACTCCTACCCTACTCCTATAAGTAAATAAAAACATTTTAAATTAGAGGCACAAAATCCGAAAAAAGGACAATTATAAAAAAAATCTTCATTTTATTTAAAAAATAATCAATATTATATCCAATATCTCAATATGGGTTAGGTTTGGGGTGGGGTGTTTCATAGTCAAATCAGCTAGGAATGATGAAAACTAGAACCTCTTAAAGGTTCTAGGTCGACTTAACCTGTAACCCTGTATATAGATAGACTAGCTTCTGCCCGCGGCTTCGCCCGCGTGGATGTCGGAAGTTATCCCACGGGAACGTGCTACCAGGATAAAAAGTATGTGCTTCCCCAGGATGCCATCTATCTCTTTGCCAAATCAGAAGTTCAGTGGTTTAGGCGTGAAAATGTAACACACAGTTTCAAGTTCAAATCCTCCCCTAAAAACCGAATTACCCCGTGCCGCGCATGTCGCGTCAGGCGACAATTTTCGACAACTTTACATACTTATTATTAATTATTTTCTGTCGAAAGTATCAATACTGAGTTTCGAGTTAATCGGACCGCGCATTCAATTTCTTCCACACAAACTTCAACACCACTTATCTTATCCCCCTTTCCCTTATCCCCCTTTGAGGGGTAGTTTGAAAAGCTTATAATGATAAACTGTATTACTTACTTAGGCAAGTATTGTTGCCAAGTTTCAAGTTTATTAACTATTTAGTTAGTTTATATGAAAAATCTTATTAATTTTAATAAGATTTTTCATATAAACTGTATCCCCGCTTTTCACCCCCACAGGGGTGGAATATTAAAAAAACATTTGGGATGTGTTCATAACTTGACTCAAAGATTATTTATACCAATTTTCGAGTTAATCAAGCCACGCTGTAAAATCCACCCCTGTAAAATTGACTACCCCTTTTCAGGCCGTCAGGGGGTCTTTTCGAAAAACCCTGATACACATTAATCTTTCCTTTCAATTTTAGGTATAAATACTGAGTTTCGATTAAATCGGACCGCGCGCTAAAATTCTTCCATACAAACTTTGAAACCCCCCAATCCCCTTTAAGGGGGTAGTTTATAAAAACAAAAAATGCCCAACTTCATAATTTACTTAGATAAGTATTCGTGCCAAGTTTCAAGTTTATTAACTCAAGGAATAAGATTTTTCATACAAACAAAATCCCCCCATTTCACCCTCTTAGGGGTGGAATTTCGAAAAACCCTTTCTTAGTGGATACCTACTCTCTACGAAGAATACACCCTCCAAATTTCATGTCTCTAGGACCAGCGGTTTAGGCTGTGCGTTGATGTCTCAGTCAGTCAGTCAGTCAGGACTTTGAATTTTATATATATAGATAGATATAGATAAATCCAGGGGTTTTCACGATGTTCCTCCTTTTGATGTCAATAAATGTCCAAGATTGACTCAGAAAGTACATATGAATTGAAAAGTGACATTGGTACTGGCCCGGATTTGAACCTAAAACCTCGTGCAAGAGAGGCGAAGCCTTAGCCACTGAGCCATCACGACCGATACCGTTCATTATACGTATTACTTCCACTACATTGTACACTTGTCTCCAAATGAAAAGTGAATCTGGAGGATTTCATTTCTTTTTGTAAGTTGCTTATGATATTTATATCTAGAGTATTTTTTCTGTTGTTCATTTTTTCTTTGTTTTTTGGGTTAATATTATTCGTTAGTACTTATAGGTAATACAAGTATAATAATGTAGTGAAGAATATATATATTCATTGTATATTCTGAAACCATATTATACACTTTTATCCCGTAATGCAATGGTTTGAGGGATGTTTTTTTTTTAAATTATGTTTTAATTTGTAAGAAGAAAGTACTTGTATAATTTTCAGTTCTCAAGCATGTGAAGTTAAGTTTCTATGGGAATTTTAAGTTTGTATGGGATAACCGAAACAAATCATTCCTTAATTTAAAAGGTAGGGGATGATTTACTAAAGATCCTGAAATACATATCTTATTATTTATAACAAGGACCCCCTAGCTATATAAATTTCCAGACCTCTAGCATCAAAATTTACTTAAGTCTCATATAAACTTTCAACCCCTAGTTTAAGGGGTTGGGGGGGTAAAATATTCAAGTTTTAATATTTTTTTTGTTGTTTGTGTACTATTACTAGCTTACATACCAAACTCAACTCAACTTCAACTTTCTAGGACTTCAGGAAGAACCTTAAGAATATGGATGATCATCAGTGAGTCAGTGACGAAATCGGGGTATTTTAGATATCAATAAAATCTAAAGTATAAGAGCTATGCAATTGAAACTTTATAGGTTTAATAAATCAACCACTGACATCATATCCTGAAAATTTTGTTTATCTGGTATAATCCAAACCCAAGTTAAGAAGTGTAATCGGCGCGATATGCCTGCCTGCATTTGTTTTATGTACGTGTGAGTGTGAGAGCGAGAAAGGAGCGCGCGGCGTGCGCGCTACGCGGTATAGTCGATATCGGTAGAACGTTCTAGTACAAATTCGAGCCCCATGCAAGCCGCACGCCCCTCTTTCGCAAATTTCTTCAATGTTTTGTAACCATTTTTAAACTACAAGTAAACGGCCATTAAGTAATTACTGCGTTTGATTCAAGAAGGTTCAAAAATACGACGAAGTGCTTCGAGAAAACGTAGGTAGTGCCCTTGCGCTTCGCTTGGCTCGTCTTGGCGGGGGCACTCCCGGTCCCGTGCCCCCAAGGGCACAAATGAACTGTTTTCAGTTACAGCGCTAACTGAACTTTCTGCGTGTGTTTTAATTTTTTATTTATTTTTGTTTACATATATGGAAACTAAATTGTGAACGCAGGATAATTAAAACTTGTAATATTAAATTATTACATTGCATAACATCAAGCCTGTTTTCCACGAAGGGCTAGACAGAGAGAATGTTAATTATTAACATATACACCTACATTTCGCCAGTTACGAAATAGGGGCGAGCATGTTAATTATTAACATATACACCTACATTTCGCCAGTTACGAAATAGGGGCGAGCCTATTGCCATATACTGGGCACAAAACCGAACTCAAGGAACTCTCTCTGAGTCTCAAGAACTCTCTGCTACTGAAAAATTCCTGCCAGAAAAATCCAATAACAGTTTGCCCGACGTGGGAATTGAACCCGGGACCTTATGCTCAGCAGTCGCGCTTGTGAGCATTAGTGGTCTAGTGCTCACAAGCGCGACTTCATTCATTAATTCATTCGAATCATTAACATCTGCCTCGGTGGTCCGAGGCAGATGTTAATGATTAATATGATGAGTAGCGTGTACCTCTCCCCGGCGGCGAGGTGCTCGCGCGCGACGCTCACGTTGTCCGCGGCCAGCTCCACGCTCCCGGCCGCCGCCGTCACCTGTCCACTCATTATGTTATACAAAAGCGCCAGGGAAGCTCGACAAGTTCTAATTTTCTTACGTTTTTTGTAATTAGCAGGTTAGTGTCAGGTTGCATGTTGAACAAAATATGATTCGCGACCGTTACAAGTTTGTAGGTTATTTACAGAATTATAATCATTAAAATCATCAATACAACCCTATAAGTTCATATTGAATGATATTTCCTGAAATACCAAGCCCCTTCTCAAAAGTCCTCCCTGTATAACACTGAGCGCGTAAAGCAGATTCTATCGTGCAATGAGCAGACAAAAAATAGCCCTTTAAGTGACGAACACATTTTGGCTGTGACTACAAGCATACAGCTGAAATAGATAGTAGTCTGACCTGGTCACGCTGTGCCAGCGCGGCGGCCTGCGCGGACTGCCACACTTCGTGCAGCGCGCGCAGCTCCGCTTGCAGCTCCGTCCAGCCGCGCAGCAGCGCCTCGCGCTCCTGCAGCCCCACAGCCTGTAATATTAAATATAAGGAGCGGCTTTCATCATCATCAGCTTAATAGCCGCCCCCGGACGGACGAAGTCCTCTCCAATCCATTTTGAGGATTTAAGAAACAAAGTAGGTATATAATATTATTACATGGTCATCGACTTGGAGTTGAATTTGCGATGAGAACTCCGCCGGAGCGCCTGCGTCACTTTCACCGTCGCCGTCGCACGGCACATGCGCGACCACCCCCACCGAGTCCGTGGACACGGCACTCGCCGCCACTGGAATTTCTGGCACACTACGGTTTATTGACAACGGGGACGTTCCTGGAAACAGACAGTAACGCCGAATCAGAACGAGCTCCTAACACGAAGGAGGTTAGACCGAGTCAACGGACAGGTTCATAGGTCAGTCTGGATGGTTTTACAGACATCTGCGAAGGGTCAGAAGCCCAACGTGAGACAAAGGCCCGCTTGCACCTCAAAACACGAAATTTAGTGCTAAACGTGATTAAAAGACCGTTCTGTTTTTGTCAATCATTTGTACATGACAGAGACAGAACGACGTGTTACATTCGTTTAACGTTAAACGCATTTAGTAATGGGTGGTGCAAGTGGGCCTAAGCATAAGCACTCATCTATTACGCACTAGCGGTTAAACTTCGCTCAGGTGGTCGTTTTATGTATTTTAATATGCAAACTCTCATATTGTTCGCACTGAACCGCCATGAAATGTCAAACCGCCTGGGCGGCTGACCGCTAGTGCATATGAGGGCTTAGCACAGGTAATCGCGTTCGTTGGCCTGCCGGCCTGGTCCGAGCCAGTCGAACGCTGCAGTAACACACGCGACGCAGTGAGACATGCAGCACGCTCCATCGACATCGAAGGAACGATCAGAAATAACATTATTTAGTAAATCCATTAGCACACCAACGCAGGCAGCGGGAACATTGCGCAACAAAACTAGGTGTATAGAACAGTATGCGTCAATGTGCTAACAGCGTTAATAACACAAAACTCAGTGTCCATTCAGTTCGTTAGCACGCGCATGCAGCCCAGCTCACCCGTCAGACGACTGCGGCCCACGGACGACACGAGCGCCCTACAGCTGGCCTCTATTAAACCTACAAGACAAGTTTTAAGACACAAGATAAAACAACTGCCTTGTTCGAAACTGTTCACTTGAATCGATTTCACCAACTATTTTTGAATGGCATTCGTTGAAACATGCGGTCCTTTAACATATACCTACCCAATTCTGGTAAACCTCAAGAGGTATCGGGTTACCCAGTAAGGGTTGTGGCAGTCAGATAGGCAGTCACTCCATTTTACATACTGGTATTCTGCTGCATCCGGTTAGACTGGAAGTCGACCCCAACATGTTGGGAAAGGGCCAGGCATAGCACTTGTATTACCGAATCAAATTTCACTAACACACGAACTACCGAGATGACGACGAATAGAGAAGTGTGGAAGAAAAAGATATGTTGCGCTGGCCCCAAATAAATTGGGATAAGGGCAGGAGAATGATGATGATGACGTGAGAATGCTGGGCTGGTGCTGGGCCTGCGGGAGAGCGGCGTGAGGCCGGGGGAGCAGAGTATAGTTACCGAGGTAGTCGACGATGGCGCGCAGCGTGGTGTCTCGTGAGCGCTGCGTCAGCGCGTCGAAGCGCGCGCGGTCGCCGTCCCGCACCTGTCGGCATTCACTTCATGATCCATATTCAACAGAACAAACTCACAATATGCCACATAGGGCCGCCCGCGCCTGCGCGAGCATTTGCACCCGCCGCTGCGTGCGGTCGCCAGACTGACCGCGGCGCACCACGCCGCTGCAGGCGACCGCGCGACCATTTCGAGTCTCTCAAATGATACCATGACATGTGTTGTTTAAAAATCGCGAACGCTAAATTAGTTTTTCAAGCGCATTGTGCGAACTCTAGTATATTAGCATCTAGTAGTATCTGGTATATTGGTATTATTCACAAATTATCGATTATTTTCCGCAAAGATTATAATTATTTCGTGGTGCGCCTTAGTAATGAAGATAAAGTTTAATAAAACTGCTCGCCGCTTCGCTGCCGGCCGCTGCCATCTCGGTGTGAGGCTGAGGTGTTGGTACCTGCTGCCCAGCGCGATGAAAGTGATAATATTGGTCACAGTATCACTTTACTGTATAGCCTGCATCATCCCACTCCTGGACATAGGCCTCCATCCCCATGACTTCCAGCACGAGTATCACTTTATTTCTTTAAAATGTGTTGTTCATTTTTATTGGCACCTAGTTTTGTTTATAATATTCATGTAGTCTTATTATTTAATTGTGCCTTTGTGTGCACTAAATAAATGGTTTATTTATCTAAGATGTTGTACCTGCCGCCGCAGCGCCTCGAGCTCCAGCAGCAAGCCGCGCAGCTGCGACGCCACGCGCCGCGCGTGCGTCTGCTCGGCGCGCGCGCGCACGTACTCGCCCTGCTCCTCATACTACGCAAGTAAAACCCATAAGGTGTTAGATTTTGTTTGATACTTAACGAATTAATTTTGAATGAATTTTTAGAAGATCGATTCAAGGTCACCGTCAGGTTGGTGGACCAAACGAGATATACATGGGACCATGTGCACTATTTACTACCTATAATGAAATATTTGCTACCTTTGCATTAAGAAATATATCAAAGAAATAAAGTGGCCAGCCATTCTGACGTCAGGTTGGCTGACCACTTCCAAGTTCTCATAGTTATAGCGTTGTATTAACCGCATTGTTAATGTAAATATTTACTACCTATTTGCTACCTTAACATATATTTTTTACACAACTTAAAAAGTTATATTAGGTACGATGATAATTATTATGTACTTACAAAGTAATTTTCTACAAAAGGGCAACTAAGTAAAAAACCAACAAGTGTGTAAATGATACGTGACATTGCAAGCACGTATCTAAATATTATTTCGTTAAACTTTGATAAGTACCAAGATCAATTATTATTGTACTGTAGCTAGTTCACAAACATAATCAAAGGTTAGGAGAAGTCAGTAATAATATTTTGTAAACAAAAAATAAACGTGCGGAATCTTTTATTCAGAATTACCAGGAGTAAGAGGTTTATTTTTACTTACAAATAGTTTGCTGACACCGATCAGCTGACTTAGTGCTAGTGATGTGCTTATTTCAATTTGAAAAGTTTGGTTTCTGGTATCAATGTATTATAAAATCTCATAACTTCCGAACATGTAGAGATAGGATTAAACAATCTTAAAAAAAAACTATGAAAAAATAGCCACAAATAGAACAAAAAACCGGCCAAGTGCGAGTCGGACTCGCGCACGAAGGGTTCCGTACCATTATCTATAAAAATTACGTCTCTATCTAATTCGTTGTATGGGAGCCCCCCTTAAATATTTATTTTATTTTAATTTTATGATTTATTATTAAGAAGAGAATGAAAAAACAAAAAAAAATATATGATGTACACTACCATGTAAACTTCCACCGAAAATTGGTTTGAACGAGATCTAGCAAGTAGTTTTTTTTTAATACGTCATAAATCGTAAACCGCAATTTACAACTTTTATATTATGTTACTTGCTGCTACGGAACCGTTCATGGGCGAGTCCGATTCGCACTTTTACGCTTTTTATTTTATCAAGTACCTGCTGGTACTTGTTGACAGGCCTGCGCTGCCCTCCCATACCTACTGTAATTTAAAAACATTGTAAAAGCCAACTATTTATAAAAGAGTAACCGTGGAGTTTCTTGCCGGCTATTCTCCATAGGAAACGACCAATTGGAACCGTGGACCTAGCTTCTGACGTTTCATAAGTGCCCATGTTGGTTTATGTGAAATAAAATATTTTGATTTGATTTGAAACAACCCTGGTGTGCCGCTGAGCTGGAGCGCAAGCGCGGCAAGGTAAGGAAAGCTCTGATTAGAGCCATGAATACATGTGCGGATGTGGACTGGGATAACTATTACGCAGCCAAATCCAGTTACAAGAAATAAATCAAATTCAGGAGCACCACGGGATGACGCAAATTCTTTGGTAGCATTGAATCTTGTCAGCAAGCAAACAGGGTAAGGAAAGTACTAGCGCAACAGCATACGCCTGGGCCCGCTACCCTCCGGAAACCTGACAACACACTAATATCCTCGCTAGAAGAAACGAGACGCGTCCTATCGAAACTCACTTTCCGGGATGTATCTTCGCACAGGTGATCGACTGGCAGGATGTAATTCAAACACCATCAGATAATGATTGGCAATATGCTAGCAGGGTGACCACGTTGGAGAAACTCTAATGAGCCATCCGGAGCTTCCATCCGTTTAAGGCAACTGGTCCTGACGGAGTGTTCCCCGCCCTACTGCAGTGAGGTGGCACCCCTGTCGCAATAAGACTGATGCCTTTAATGAGAGCGTGCCTGGCTTTTAGATACGTTCCTAAAGGATGGAGGGAATTGAAAGTTATATTCATCGCTAAGCCAGGTAAGGGTGACTACACAAACACCAAATCCTACCGACCATTCAGTCTAACCTCTTTCTTACTAAAGACTCTGGAAAGGCTATGTGATAGGGAACTGAGTAACTGAGGGATGGCGCTCTCAAAACTTTACCGCTACACGGTAATCAAATGCATACAGCTCAGGTAAGTCGACCGAATCCGCGCTTCATCTGGTAATCAGCCAAATCGGCGATCATCAGAAGGGCACTTTCATAGACATCGAAGGAGACAAAACCAACTTTTCCAGCATCAACAGCGCCCTCTCCAGACATGGAGTAGAATAGGTACTAACGGACTGGAACCCAAACATGCTAAGCAAACGAGTGGTTCGCCTTGAGGATGAACAGCAGCTGGCCATGATAGCCAGAGGCTGCCCCTAGTGGGGTGGGGGGTGCTGCCTCCCCTCCTGTGGAATATGGTGATTAATTACCTCATCACCAAACTCAAAGCCAACCACTACTACACAGTAGGTTATGCCGACGACCTCGCAATACTTGTTTCGGGGAAGGTGACGGGCACGATTCACTAACTCAGCAAGCGCTACGTATCGTAGAAAAATGGTGGAGGGAATTTGACCTATCAGTGAACCCCACTAAAACTGAATTAGTCATGTTTACCCATAAACGAGTATTAGGCCAAAGGGGCCTAATACTCGTTTATGGGTAAACATGACTACGCCTACCAAAACTGTTTGATACTGAACTCCAGTTGGCCAGCGAAGTCAAGTACCCCGGAGTCATACTAGACAGTAAGTTAAACTGGAGTAGTCATCTGGACAACAAACTAAACAGGGCCTACATGACCTTTTGGCAGTGCAGGAGAATGATAGGTAAGAAGTGGGGCCTATCCCCTAAAAGTATACTTTGGCTAGTGATCCGCCCCATGATCACCAATGGGGCCGTGGTCAGATGGCCCCGCACCAAGCTGGTTACAGCCTCCATCAAACTACAACGCATGCAAAGACTAGCCTGCATGATGACTACTCCGACTGCAGCAGTTGAAGCCATCCTAGGAGTAGTCCGAACAGGTGGAGCGGTGGTAGCACCGCTCCACCTGTTCATACAACAGGAAGCGATAATGGCGGCAGTAGGTCTTAACACACTTAATCTCTGGGGTAAGAGTGACACACCACACACCACGTTGCTCGAGGGACTCCACAAGGAGTTCCCCATTACTAAAGCTATAAATGATCGGGTACCCAAACAATTTATCTTCGATAAAAATACAAGATCCAGCTTGGAGGATCGCCGATGGGAGGGGTTGTGCCCTGCAGAGCTGCGTATTTTCACGGATGGATCCAAGCGGTACGAGTGCTGGAATCTTCCCAAAGGGCTTCAAAATACATATAGCCTCACCATTGGGGGTCCACAACGCAGTGTTCCAGATCGAATGCATGGGCATTTCCCTAGCCTCTTCAGCCATTATGGCCAGGGAAGTAAAGGCCCACTCGATCCGCATACTCTCATACAGCATGCATGGCTGTTCTGTAAGCGCTGAACAGTTATACAGTTGATTCTGGGCTAATATACGAGTGCCACCAGCGCCTCAACCAGGTGGGTAACCTCAACAATATAACCATTCAATGGATCAAAGGACACAGCGGTTCGCTAGGTAACGAGGCAGCCGATGAACTTGCCAAAAGGGGGTCGAGCATGGCGCGAGTGGGACCTGAGCCCATCGCGCCACTCCCCTTCGGATACATACGTACTCTGGTAAGAAAACGCACCAGAGACCAACACGACAAACTTTGGACGGAACTGGGTGAATGTAGGCAGGCTAAAGAAGCCCTTCTCACAATTAATGGCTGCCACACGAAACAGGTTCTCCGTCTAAATAAACTAAAGCTGCGTACAGTTACTGCAGCTTTAACTGGCCATGGGTCATTTAACAAACACCTCTATATCATAGGAGTAACAAACAGTCCGCTGTGCAGGGCCTGCATGGAGGAAGACGAGTGGCGCATGTGCTGGTAAACTCCCCGGTGGTCGCCACGTACAGGGCAAAGTACTTCGGTAACCCAGGTACCCTACATGAAACGGTCAGTAACATCAAGGCGTTGCTGGCCTTCCTTGATGAGCTGGGGTGGATCGAATAATCGATTTTCCCACCCGTACGCAAAATACGCGCATTGACGTGGAGTTGCGGACACCAGCCCGTATTACCTATTCGAATTTGGTTGGTTTTTTTTTTTTGTAAAAAGTTTTAATTCTAGAAATACATATTGTGGTTGTCGCGAATTTATTTTGATTAACATACAACCCGAGTCTGACCTGCAAATTGCAAAAAACGTAAGAAAATTTGAATTTTATGGACTACTTTAGCGCATCCCCCTTAAATAGTGGCGCCCTATGAAATGTAGTGCGAGGCGCTTGCCACGGCACATCAATGGAAACTCATCGCTATACAGCACCAACTAGTAGGGTTTTTTTTGAGACAATACTTACCAGTACTTTTTAGGTCACTTGGGCCCAGAAAGTAGCCATTTTTTTATTTTTTTTTATTTCTTTAGGACAACAAACAATTGCGTAATGATGCTTAATACTAGTACAATTAGATTTTAGTACATTTGAGTAATTACGCAACCAGCACCGTTATCCGCATAATAATAAGCCATGTTAATAAAAGTCTCAGTGGCGCTCATAAGATCTACAATTGTGCAGGTGTATGGACACTTGCCACTTGCTTGGCCTTGCCATTTAGAAATTTCTGACAAAAACCTGGATATTTGTAAAACATTTCGGACATTTTACTTTTTAATCTTTTATTTAACAACACTTAATTTTTTTTTACCATTTCTGAAAAGAAAATGTTATGCCGAAAAGTCTGGACAAGGCCAGACAGTCTGGATGGGCGGCCAAACAGCTGCACACACATGGTATCCTACCTAGGATATGGGGTTTGTCATATCAGAAAAAAATATTCAAAACATTATTTTCTATAACAAAACAGGAACAGAATTTCTATTTTAATGAACACTCCACACAGTCACAGTCACAATGTGCTTTTGTAGCTTTTTTGTGTGCGAAATATTTAAATAAATAACACATTATTAGTTTTCTATTAAAGCTCATGGTTTAGCCAAGACTTACTCCATTGTTTTGCCAACCAATACATAAATAATATTGTATAATGTAGCTGTTTGTTGTTCCTATTAAATAAAATAAAATACAGTTGCAGATTGGGATAAATGCTAGTGTAAATTGCTCAGAAGAGGGTTGTTTTTAGGGTGGACTTTTAAAGCTTCATTATTTAAATCAACTAAATTTTAGAACATATGGACTAAAATTCTATTGGCAACCAATAGAATTGTGAAATTTAAGAACCAAAAATGAAGGTTAATAAGGTGCACTTCACAACAAATCACTAAAAATGTTTAGCACCAAACTTATTTAAACCATCCGGTCTGATACTGTTGTCCTGAAATGATTGACAGAAATAGAATAATAATTTAATTTGTTTAGCACTAAAAATATTGAGTGATTTGTGGTACAGCACACATTGTATACATACTTAGAACCATGACTTGATGCATATGGTATAAGAGGTAATGTTCTTAATTTAATTAAATCTTATTTAAACAATAGAAAGCAAAAGACAGAAATCACTAGAATTAATACACAAACTAAAAAAGAAGAGATGTACTTATCGGATGAACATTACACTACGTTTGGCGTTCCACAAGGTAGTGTATTGGGACCTCCACTTTTTACACTATACATTAATGACTTGCCCAAATCAATTTCACACCCTATGACTTTATTTGCAGATGATAGTACGGTGACAATTTCTAGTAATAATAATGACATGATCCAATATAAACTTGACATTCACAATCCCTTGACATCAATAATAAAGTGGTTAAACTATAATAATTTAAAGATTAATTTAGATAAAACTAAAACCATACATTTTAGCCAACGTTTGACGATAGAAAATATGGACATAAATATAGATGATAAAATTATTGAAATCGTAAATCCTACTAAATTCCTTGGTTAAGTAATTGACAAAAGACTTGACTGGAAATCACAAATAGATAGCCTTTGCAAAAAAAATTGTAGTTCTGCATTTGCATTGCACTCTCTAGCTGCAGTTGTGAATGTAGATACCCTGATTGCGGCCTACCATGGCTTATCTGAGTCTCACCTAAGATACGGCATCATATTTTGGGGAAACTCTATCGACGCTTACACGGCATTCAAGGACCAAAAGAGATGCATTAGATCTATGTTTGGGCTAAAAACGGTTGATTCATGTAAACCGTATTTTAAAAGGTACAATATATTAACTCTTCCTAGTTTGTATGTACTCGAAACCGCAATGTTTGTTAAAACAAACCCCAAACTGTTTCCACGTCTACAGGACGCTGTACCGCGTAACAGACAGGATATGACCATTCTTCGCTTCTATCCAGCAAAAACGGCACTCATGCGCAAAAGTATCATCTGCTTGGCTCCTGCTATATTCAACATACTGCCTAAACGTTGGAAGGAGCTAAATGGTAATGCATTCAAGCGTCAGTTAAAAATGTTTCTTTCGCGATTTGACATTTTTTGTATTAATATATAAAGGTATTATATTATTATTAGTGTATTTCAAAAAATTTGACATCTGTTGTAATTTAAACGATTTGACATTTCTGAATTATTATGACATTCTTACTGTAGTTCAGACGATTTGACATTAATTTGTATTCTGTATTATCATCATTTTTAATTGTTACTTATAATTATTATAATACGATTTGCATGCCCATGTGTCGGTAGAACATGGAGCACTATTATAAAAATAAAACATCTATAGGTATGTATACTTATTACCCATGTTTGCAAATGAATAAATGATTTGATTTGATTTCATTCATGCATTCTTCCAAAACTAACTTATTATTAAAAGATAATGCAGAATTTGAAATTCAAAACAATTTCAGGACAGGATTTAAAATTTTATACAGGCCTAGAAAATACCAATGAACTATACACAATCATCAAGTTACGTGAGCCAAACTCGTCACAGAGTTATTTCCTATCCTAAATATTAGTGTATAGTCTATGTTCCTATCAGCGGCCAATTTTTATGAAGTATTTTGTTAACGTTTCATGTACTACGCGGATTTATCTATTACGCATTAATTAAAACGTTATGCAAACATGTGAAGCGATGGACCGATACCAGGCGCAGTCCTCTCTACTGATCTACTCCAGCTAAACAAAGGGTATAGAAATAGAGCAAGACGTTACCTTGATAATATTCGCCTTATGTTGTCGCAGCAAATCTAAATGATGAGGAATTGCCACATCGTTGAACTTTGTCAATGAGAACTCCACTCGCTTCAAGGGCAATTTATTGTCATCTTCCATTGTGTGTATAGTTCACAATAATACAAAAATAATAGAATAATTTGTTTATTTTGAAATGAGCCTTTACGATTTCAACAACTTCATTATCAATCAGAAATTCCGATTCTGATCTGACATTGACATTGACAATAGTTTAAACGTCATGTGTCAAAAATACAAACAAATATTTTTGAGCTTTGTGCTTACCATTGAGATAGGAAAAACATGGAGACGCCGCGTTATTCTATACATACATTTGATTATACAAATATGAGTGAAATATGATTCAGAATTTGAAATATCGTTATGTCTCATTCTTTCTAGTGAGATAATCTTATTTGATAAAAGAGACAACTATATTTTAAGTTGTTGCTAATTATGGCAACATTTTGTCGTGACGTAGGGACAGTTGTAGGTTAGGTTAGGTAAGGTAAGTCTAAGTGCTGTATCAGCCATCTTAGGCGCCGACCGCGCCGAATTTTATGGTAGTTTTGCTGTCAAATGTTTGTTTTTTGTATTATTGAGATTTGCGAGAAAATTACGAGGATTTTACCTTTTAAAACTGCATGTAAATGTTGGAAAACAGAAATTCAACATGCCTGTGTGTTGTATTGTGAAGTGTGGTGCAAGAAAGAATGAAAATCAACCTCAATTGTCTTTGCACAGGATAGTAGCCGATTTTCATGCATTAATACATACAATAATACACATTCGATGATACAATTGTAACGCAATCATGAATTTATGGCTATTTCCATTTAACAGGCCTTTTTTCTTATATTTGTTAATTCATTCGTTTGCTTAAAAAAAATATTATGTCCTAATGGAATAGTGTTGTACCGTTGCCGATATGCCGTAATAGTTTCCGAAACTAGTTCCTCCGCTGAAACGATATCCGTCGATTCTGCGATGTTAACATAAATAATCCTGCGTCTTATTCGGTCCGAGTGACCTAGCTAGGTCCGGGCATTTGTCCACACTTCACAGCACCAGAATCTATCGTGATCCAAACGTGATAACTTGTAAAACTCGTATTTAGTATCGATACTCGTACACCTATGTTCCTTGATTGACACAACCCTAGCAATGGCAGCCATTTTATGAGAAAATATGAGTTGTAGGTATGCATCCTTTTTTTGTAGGTATTTCCAGTCCATACTTTTTATGTCAATGAGTGCTAGTGAAACCATAGACTGAAACCACAGTATTACAATATTTTCTACAGCAGCGCGACGAATGTACTTGCGCAGAGCAACGGAGGGGCACTCGTGGGGGGTCGGGCGGCGCGGGCCACGTACGGGGAATTGTAATGATTTTATTCCTACTGAGGATATGTTAATGAGATTAAATGCCAAGGATGAAGATCTAGCTAATATTAATATTCAAGAATTACTGATAAACTTAGAAGAGGAGTAAATTTTGCCATACCTGGAATACCTGGTGTTGATTTTAATGACTACCTAAAACGTTAAATTAAAAATAATGAAAGTGTAATTTTTTTCTAAATACTATCCTTTTCATTTTTTTGTGATATCTTTTTCAACGTACCTATATCCAACCCCGGCGTACCGCAAACAGTCAAACACGCTTAGTTTGCGGTACCGAGCGCGAAGGGCAGACGCGGGCGTGTTTTTTGTGTAATAATTTTATTAAACTTACATGTACATTACAGTACTGTAGAATTTAAATCACAGCCATGTTCATGATTTCCTCATTCTTTTCTTATCAGATTGTTCATCCGAATGCGAATACATTACTTAATTAAATATAAATAGACAATTAAGAACATCCAAAAATAAAGTATCACGTAAATATTTATCAGTGCAATATAATTATGTAAATATATATTGATTAATAAATAATTACATTAGATCTAATAATCACAATTATTACAAGCTTTTATTTAGTTTCACCTGTCCCGTTGTCTGTCTGTCTGTAATCATATCTTGCAAGTTAAATTTGATCCACTTCCCGGTTTTCAATTAAGCTGAAATTTTGTATGCCTGTATAAATCGGATGACAATGCAATATTATTATGACACAGAGCTGATCTGATGATGGAGCTGGAAGGTGGCCATAGGAACTCCGTAATTAAACAACGCAACCCCATCGAGTTTGGGCTCGTTTGATTCGTCTTGACGAGTACTTTGATACTACATGGTAACCAGGGTCTGATGATGGAGCTGGAAGGTGGCCATAGGAACTCCGTAATTAAACGACGCAACCCCATTGAGTTTGGGCTCGTTTAATTCGTCTTGACGAGTACGTTGATACTACATGGTAACCAGGGTTTTAGGATGGAGCTGGAAGGTGGCCATAGGAACTCCGTAATTAAACCACGCAAACCCATCGAGTTTGGGCTCTTTTAATTCATCTTAACGAGTACTTTGATACTACATGGTAACGAGGGTCTGATGATGGAGCTAGAAGATGGCCATAGGAACTCGGTAATTAAACGACACCCCATCGAGTTTAGGCTCGTTTGATTCTTCTTGACGAGTACTTTGGTGCTAGTTCATCTTTAGCCCCTGGTTACCAACCAGGGACTTAAGTTTTTTTTTGCGTTTAATTTTTTTGAATGTAGTACATTCAAAAAAATTAAACGAAAAAAAAAACTTTTTAAAAACAAGCTTTGGCAGTCGCCAAAGGAGATAAGTAACCATCCTCGTCGGATATAGTTGAAGTTTAGTATGAAACCGATGGATGTTTTCGAATGAAATTAAATTAGATAAATTAACTGTTTGTTTTCTATTAACTAAATTAAATTTTATTCGAAAACGTCCATCGGTTTCTTACAAAACTTGAACTATACCGGACTGCCCTGGTTACTTATTTCCTTTGGTGACCGTACATATGAATAAATGATTAAGTTACATCATAATAGTAATAATCGCAACTGTTTTATTTCCCATTTATTGACAACCCTAGCATATTTGCATGTGACAGCGTAAGTAGGTACCTACACTGGCGGCGGCATCGCGTGACATCAAAGACGTTGCGCTACTGTAGGAGATATAATAATATAATAATAATAATATCCCTGGACATTTCACACAGCACCATTTGTCCCAAGCTAAGCAATCTAATGCTTGTGTTATGGTAACAAGATGGCTGATAAACTACTTATATGTCGCATCACTGGGTGGCCGAGATGCGAAACATCGGGTCTTCTTCACAATCCGACATAGTTTACGTATGTGTGGGCACTGTAGCGGGTACTCGAACGAAAAGATAATTTGAATTTAAAGTAACTTTAATAAACTAGCGATTATCAACCGAAACGCACACTTGCGTCAGAAACAAACACGTGCGTACGGTACTGAGCGTTTGCCAAGACTGTCCGAGCTCGACTGTTCACTGTAGACTGTCGCAACACTCGGTCTCTCCGCCAGTCCTCGCTGCATCCCCTCCACCGACGATCGTGTCCAAGCGGTAGGGCTCGCTTGCGTTTCCGATCACATGATTATTCGTTTACCCATCAAATTGTTAGATGGCGCTGTCCGCTGTACTACGGCGGCATCTATCCACGACATATATAAGGTGCTATAAAAATATCTGCCACGGCTTTAATGGGAGGTAGTATTGTGTTTATAGATTACAATAGTGAAGAACTTTCGTACCCCGGAACAGTTAATTCAATTTGAGAAAATAAAGTAGTTAAATTAACATTGACTCTATTCTGCATAACGTGGTTCACAAATTACGCGCGATGTGTCGCTTCGTCAATGAAAACAACTGCTATCTCTTTCCATCTGTTCTGTGAATGAAAACTGATATCAGCTGACTAGTTCGTCACTACCGAATCTACTAGGTACGCAATAATACGCCAAGTGTTTTAAAAGTGCAATTACTTACCAGCTACCGCATTCTTCCAAAAAACAGACGTAAATAAGATGATAAACTTCCCATCACACTTAAAACAGGCTTTGGACTGTCAAGTTAGTGTAAGAATCGCAATTTTTTTCTTATTATTTTTAAACATTATGTAAGTACTTAGATTAATATCAAATAACGATAAATTATAGTAACTTGGCGTGTTTAAAAGTTAATCATCTTATTTACAACAATTGCACCGTATTTACAGTTATTTACACACTCCCTACCTACTTATCTACAAAACTGTTGCACAAGTCCGCCCTCGCGTTGCACACAAATGTAGGCACGCTTACGTACATGTCTCTTCACTTTATTTAATGTGTCCGTTTCACTTTTTACTTGCCTAAATGCGCGTTTGATGCGCCTTTTTAGTTCTTCCACACTTCTTATGTCATGTCCAGTTTGGCCGTACACAAGGTCCTTTACACGACCCCACAAAAAAAAATCTAGAGGGGTTAAATCCGGCGAGCGAGGAGGCCACAGCACTGGCCCTCCTCGGCCTATCCACCTTTCACCGCCGTACCACACACCGTTTAAAAATTCCCGTACGCTGATGGCGAAATGAGGTGGTGCTCCATCATGTTGAAAGCACAGCCCTCTTATCTCTTCAAGAGGAATACGTTCTAACATTCTTCTCACACGGGTTCGTAGTAAGCGCAGATACGTGTCTCCGTTCAGTCTGTCCAAGAACACTGGACCTAGAATTCTGTTACCGAGTCTGAAAGTGGTCAGGCCGCACAACACGAGGATTCGCCTCAGTCCAATAATGCGCATTGTGTACGTTAAACATACCAACCCGTGTGAATGTGGACTCGTCAGTCCACAGAATGTTGCGGCGTTCTTCTCGAATCCAATTACAAAACGCGAGACGAGCCGCGTAGTCATGTGGGTGCAATTCTTGTACTCTTGTGAAGTGGTAAGGATGGAGCCCTTCCCGATTTAAAAGTCGGCACACGTAGTTGTCGCTCACGTCGAAGACTCGAGCAGCATCCCTGGTGCTCGCAAGAGGATGACGCCGGAAGAAGTCTAACACTTCCTCTTCGAGTTCGGCAGAGTATGGAGGCCTGCCTGCGTCAATCGGAGGCGGGTCAAAGCGGCCGTGTTGTCTAAACCTGTACACTGCATCCAGAATGGTATGATGACTCACTCGCACACCAAACCTCTGCTGGTATAAGTTTACTGCATGCGCAGTTATGGAGTTACACTCGCGGTAGCACAATACCATTTCAAGATATTCTTGATTGGAATACCGTCGTCTGGGAGGCATTTTTAATGAAAGCGCGCGCGATTTTCCCGTCGCTGACCGCTAAAACTAACTTCCGAGCGGGCGGCGGGGCGCGTGGCGCGTGCGACGAACGGGGTAGTACGGGTGAGGGTGGGGGCGCGCGGGGCTGCGCTTTGACGACCGAGTGGCCGCCGCATACGGCGGCATTGTTTGATAAGAATGGCAACAGTGTATGAACGTCGCCGGCGCGGCGTTTTTGTATTGAATTCAGTGCGGTGCGGCAACAGCTTACTAAGTATACGGGATGGTTTTATGCTATTAAATCAATTCAAATTTATACGTATTTTTATTTGTATGAAAAAAATTAAGACAAATAATCAATAATTTATCTTTACTATTGTAATCTATAAACACAATACTGTCTCCCATTGCAGCCGTGGCAGATATTTTTATAGCACCTTATATATATATTTTTTTTTGTAAATACATACATATTATAGATAGATAAACACCCAGACTCGGAACAAATACATGTACCTAGATCATACAAATATTTTATACAGATATTGTAATACTGTGACAGTGACTGAAACAGTGTCAACTAGGGATGAGTCGTCGACGTATTTGGCGTCAACGAAACTAGACAATTAGTCCATCAACTAGTCTAATTCATCGACCAGTTTACGCGTTAGATTGGTAAACGTTACGACCAAGTCAACGGCGGCTGCGCGTCATCACGGTAGACTTCGTCGCTTAGTAAAGACTAGCTGCGCCCCGCGGTTTCACCCGCATAAGTTTCGATCCCGTGGGAATATCGGGATAAAAAGTATCCTATATGTTAATCCTGGTTATAAACCATCTGTGTGCCAAATTTCATCCAAATCCGTTCAGTAGTTTTGGCGTGAAAGAGTAACAAACATCCATACATCCATACAAACTTTCGCATTTATAATATTATTATTAGTAGGATTAGTAGGATATGCTAATGAAAATTTATAATCGTCTAAAACATTTCTTAGAACTCATAGCTCATAGCGTAACTAATCAACAAATTAGCTTACTTATCAGAAAAAGGTGAATGTAGTCCATATTTGGTATTGTTGCACGATATTGTAGATCATTTAATCGCCTTTTCATACTCATTATAAGACT
Source organism: Apamea crenata (assembly GCA_949629185.1). Lineage (NCBI taxonomy): Eukaryota > Metazoa > Arthropoda > Insecta > Lepidoptera > Noctuidae > Apamea > Apamea crenata. The sequence goes on from OX451378.1 coordinate 13,102,371, forward strand.
AAATCATTGTAATTACTTATTCACTTGTTTTCAGACTCATTAGAAGACTAAACAATTTGTTATTTGGTATTTTGGTTGCATGCAAAGTTTTATGCCAATTATGGAATGGACTATATTCACCTTTTTCTGATACGTAAGATGATTTTTCCATTAGTTAGCACAAGTAATCAACAAAATATCCGTGTGAGGCGTCTACGGATTCGACTAGCCCATCAATTATCAGCTAACCGTCGATTCGTTCACAGTATGTCGACGGCGATCGAAATAAACTAGTTCGTTCATTCAACGCCCATCACTAGTGTCAAACTTCGTGGTGTCAAAAATAATGGGTCGTTGATTGAGGATTGACTGTGTTGAAGTTGAATAGTTAGAAGAATACCTTGTATTTGAATTTCCTGTTTTGTGGTGTTTTATAACATTCGGTATTTGTTTCACTGTTATATATGCTGCTCAAATAATTTAACGGAGCACATTATTGTGTTCGGATTCTACATCTAAAAGCAAAAATGGACGTGGATACAGGTACGTTATTTTTGTGTTTCTAACCTCAATGTTATAAAATTATTGTAGACACACTCAAACAATGTGATACGCTGAAATACTGCATCGGACCATACTAAATAGTGGCGAATTTCTAGTGTCGACAGTTAGTGCTGTTCGTTATGTTATCTTAACATAGAAAGGAAGCAATAGCAAACTGCTGATGTTGGATAACCGTCTACCTACATACAGGACATTGTTTTGTCAACAATCTATCTATATGAAATAGTAGAGATGATTTTGAAGACATCATCATTATGATCAAGGCTTGATGAAAAACATGAATCAATTAATTAGATAAAAAAATAAGCTATGGATGCAAACTACAGCACTAGTGTTCAAGCTGCCTGACACAGATACACACATAACATTTTAATAGGTAGATATTGTTGTGTCCTAATCTGGAAATTCCCACCAAAATACTGACAAAGGCTAAGAGGCCTATGTCAGTATTTTAGTGAGAATTTTTTAGTATTATTAATACTTATTTGACGGGTGTTAGACTATGGTGCTATGGATTTTGCTACAACACCGACTGAGGAACCAGTAAAAAAAAATACAAGATTTCTATTTTTAGATTAAATATTTTGGATTTTTGTTTAGAGTTTTTACATAATCAAGCACCACTGCTCTTAGGTTAGGTTCAAACCCAGACCTGCGGTTTACTTTGTGTAAAATTTCATCACCACTGGTCCCAAAACAGTGAAGGTAAACATAGTGAGGAAACTGGCATGTCCTAAAATAGAAAAATTCGAAGACATATGACATCTACCAACCAGCCCTGGGGCCTCGTGGTGGATTACGGCCCACTCCCTCTCACCGAGTAGAGGAGGCTTGTGTCCCAGCAGAAGGTATTTGCTGGGTATGTTCTATGTTACAAATACCAATGCGGGGAAGTACGTACTGTGTGTTTATATTGTGGTGCTGGTCCATCACTTCGCGGCCACTGAGCAGTGCAGTGTGTACAATAGAACTTGTGTGTGCAGGAGGCGGGCACTCCCGATCCGGGTCGCGCAGCCGCAGTCCTTCAGTAAGTATTGAATAGAATAGAATACACTTTATTATGTATACCATACAAATTACAGAACATAAATATGTACAATTTTACATGCATTTTACAAGTATTGCATGTTAAATATTACAGATTTTGTTTTGAAAGTATTAGGATTTTATTTATAATCATTGCTTGAAGTTATGAGATGTTTAAACATCAATAATGTATGGTTAACCAGCTGCTAATCATGACTTATCTTTAAGCAATGTTTATAAATAAACCCCTTAATGTTTTACAGTTTTGGTTAAAATTATAATTTTGGCATATTTCGGCACGGTTGGCGCAGTGGTTAAGCGATTGACTGCTGCGCTGCGTGTCGCGGGTTCGATTCCCGCACGGAACAAATATTTGTATGACCTACATGTATTTGTTCCGAGTCTGGGTGTTTTTCTATCTATAATATGTATGTATTTACAAAAAAAAAAATTGTATGTAAGTAGTTTATCAGCCATCTTGTTACCATAACACAAGCATTAGGTTGCTTAGCTTGGGACAAATGGTGCTGTGTGAAATGTCCAGGAATATTATTATTATTATTACAACAATATATTATTAATTCCTGTATTTCCTTTATAGTATTTACATTTTTAAATATTTTTATAGAAACATAAAATATTGTTAATGTAGTGTTCTAAGTAGTGAAAAAATTAATAAAATTAGTGAAACTAATAAAGTAGGCATGGCAATTCATTTCGTAAATTACGTTTCTTTAGTAATTGTAGGTACCACCAGCTAAGTATAACATTGTGCCTGTTTGTGTGCAGGCGGGCTCCGTGTCCAAGATGTCACACGACGGATCCACACATTCAAGACGTAACTCTAGATCAGCATCGCGCTCAAAGTCCCGATCGCGGTCAAGATCTCGCTCAAAGTCGCGGTCGCGTTCCAAATCGCGGTCGCGATCAAAGTCTCGCTCACGTTCCAAGTCACAGTCAAAGTCGAAGTCGCGATCTCGTTCCAAATCGCGGTCTAGGTCTAAGTCAAGCTCGCGGTCCCGTAGCGGGTCACACAAGTCGGCGCGCTCCCGCAGCTCGTCGCCGGCCAAGTCTCGGTCTCGCTCCGGTTCTCGCGCTCGCTCTCGGTCTGGTTCTGGAGCTCGCTCACGGTCTGGTTCTGGGGCTCGCTCCCGTTCCGGCTCCCGCGCTCGTTCCGGCTCCCGCGCTCGTTCTGGCTCCCGTGCTCGTTCCAGCTCCCGCGCTCGTTCCGGCTCCCGCGCTCGTTCCGGCTCCCGCGCTCGTTCCGGCTCCCGCGCTCGTTCTGGATCCCGTGCTCGTTCCGGCTCCCGTGCTCGCTCTCGCTCGGGCTCTCACGTCCGCTCTCGCTCCGGAAGCGGTTCGCGCCCAAACTCAGCCCGCGGCCGTTCCACAGCGAGGTCACGTTCCAAAAGCCGGTCGAAGTCTAAGAGTGGTTCCCCAGTAAAATCCCGCAGTAAATCTCGGTCGAAGTCCCTCAGTGCCTCGCCGAGGCGCTCTAAGAGCCGGTCGCCGTCGCCACAAAAGTCCAAACCTCGCAGTAAGTCTCGTTCGCCCGACAAGATGGAAGTAGACGGTAACGCCGCCACCGAGCGACCGCGCTCCAAGTCACCAGGTGAGCAAATTATAGCATTATTACCTTTTTAGTAAAAAAAAATCTACAACTACATTAGTACAGTACAAGGAAGTGCAGTAAATGCAGTACGTACCTGTACTGTTATAATATATGGTAAAATGATGTTTTCTCCCGACACTTCTTACTGAATCGCTAATGAGCACGCAACTTCTTGGCTTCCAGAGAACCTTGCGAGCCGCTCGCGCCGATCTAAGTCAAAGTCGCGCTCGCGATCTAGATCCCGATCCAGATCTAAAACACCTGGTAAAGGTAACAACTTTGTATTCTTTGTTTATTTTTATGTTTACACTATACAGTATGTAACAAAAACCCTGTTGTTCCAAGTAGGGACGTTTTCAGAATCGATATCCGATTAGGCTATTATAGCAGTAGGTAATTTTCTACTAAGTGAAGTATCTGTTACGTAGTAACTATTTAGTCATTTGTGACTTGTGACATAACTAACACTTTAAAATTTATTTATTTACCCACAGAGCACCTACTTCCGTAGGGTCTTTTTCAAACATCACGAGGATTTCTTCCTCAATGTCATGGTCTCGAGTCCTCGGTTATCCTTCGTCAATACGATGTTGGTCTCGACCGTGCATAGACCCAATGTTGAACGTCCGTATGTGGAGACGTTGGGAAGCCTTCGTCGACGCAAAGTTATGTTCCTTGGAGTTGCGAAACGTTCTTGGTACACTACAATATTCCTCATTTGAATAAGACATTTTGGAAAAAACGCACACACAGAATTCACTCACAAAATCACAATAATTTGGTTCTTTTTCTAATGCTGTCAACGTACGATACATCCGTCCGGAAGTAAGTTGCGCGGGCGACTGAGGAGCAGTGAGGAGTTGAGGAGGGAGACAATCTGCTAGTGGCGGTCGTACAAAGGGAGTTTGTGCGTGCCGCCTGCTTTGTGTTTTGGCGCCAACCTGTCTAGCTATCGCGAATCAAAGGGGCCGCCGCCGGCGGCGTCAATCTTTATCGACCGTAGGCTAGATCCTTTAGTACTTGTAAGTTCAGATGTTAAAAACATTTTGTAACAATGTATCGAATTTAAAAACTATCTGATTATGGACAATGTTCGGCCACCATTGTTTTTTTTTAAATTATAACTTCAATAATGGTAAGCCTATAGGTATATATATACGCTCCTACAAGGAACAACAGGGTTTTTGTTACATACTGTATAACGCCGTTTCCTATTAAGTGTAGGCTCAATAAAAAAAAAAACAAATAATAACATATATTCCGCAAGAGTTATCTTGAGACCGGAGCGGCCTCCCGACCGCCATGGATGCCTCAGTACCGCGCACTTACGTCATGTGAAGTCTCAAATTAACTCTTGCAGGTTATACAAATGATACTTCGTATAAAAGTGTAACTGGGCGTATTTAACTCTCATAAGCTATGGCCAGTGTCTGACCGAAATCTGAGGGGCAATTCTCGTAATTTTAAGAAGTTCAGTCTGATCTCAGTCTCAATCTGTCAAAAATACCTCTAATATTTTCCTACATTTTGACAAGTTTTTGACATTTCTTTGTCGCCGAGATGAGACTGCGACTAGATTTTGAACATTTTAAATTACGAGAATTGGCCTACAGGTTTCGACCGCAGTTTCGGTTTCGGCCTAAAAGTGGCCGAACTTTCGGGCCCACCGTAACTGGGTTTTTCATGAGCCATCGGTTTTGATAAAAACTTTTTTACGTAAAAAAAAAACAACCGACTTCGAAAAAAAAAAAAAAAACATCCGAATTGAGAACCTCCTCGTTTTTAGAGTTCCGTACCCAAAGGGTAAAAACGGGACCCTATTAGTAAGACTTAGCTGTCTTTCCGTCCGTCTGTCTGTCACCAGGCTGTATCTCAAGAACCGCGATAGTTAGACAGTTGAAATTTTCACAAATTATGTATTTCTGTTGCCGCTATAACAACAAATACCAAAAACAGAATAAAATAAATATTTAAGTGGGGCTCCCATACAACAGATGTGATTTTTATAGATAACTAGCTTCTGCCCGCGGCTTCGCCCGCGTGGATGTTGGAAGTTATCCCACGGGAACGTGCTACCAGGATAAAAAGTATGTGCTTCCCCAGGATGCCATCTATCTCTGCCAAATCAGAAGTTCAGTGGTTAGGCGTGAAAATATAACATACAGTTTCAAGTACAAATCCTCCCTAAAAAACCGAATTACCCCTTTTTGCCCCGTCAGGGGTCAATTTTCGACAACTTTACATACTTATTATTAATTATTTACTGTCAAAAATATCAATACTGAGTTTCGAGTTAATCGGACCGCGCATTCAATTTCTTCCACACCAACTTCAACACCCCTATATCCCCCTTTGAGGGGTAGTTTTGAAAAACTAAAATGATAAACTTTATTACTTAGGTACTTAGGCAAATATTGTTGCCAGGATTCAAGTTTATTTTTCATATAAACTGTATCCCCGCTTTTCACTCCCACAGGGGTGGAATTTTGAAAAATCATTTGGGATATATTCATAACTTGACTCAAAGATTATTTATACCAATTTTCGAGTTAATCAAGCCACGCTGTCAATCCTCCCCTGTAAAATTGACTACCCCTTTTCAGGCCGTCAGGGGTAGATTTTCGAAAAACCCTGATACACATTATTCTTTCCTTTTAATTTTAGGTATAAATACTGAGTTTCGAGTAAATCGGACCGCGCGTTAAAATTCTTCCATACAAACTTTGAAACCCCCCAATCCCCTTTTAGGGGGTAGTTTATAAAAACAAAAAATGCCCAACTTCATAATTTACTTAGATAAGTATTCGTGCCAAGTTTCAAGTTTATTAACTCAAGGAATAAGATTTTCCATACAGACAAAATCCCCCCATTTCACCCTCTTAGGGGTGGAATTTCGAAAAACTGTTTCTTATTGGATACCTACTCTTCACGAAGAATACACCCTCCAAATTTCATGTCTCTAAGAGCAGCGGTTTAGGCTGTGCGTTGATGTCTCAGTCAGTCAGTCAGGACTTTGAATTTTATATATATAGATGGTACGGAACCCTTCGTGAGCGAGTCCGACTCGCACTTGGCCGTTTTTTTTTAAGTTGGTTAAAAATACAAAAGACTGGCCTTTCTTTGGTCTAGTTATGGTTATAACTTTTTGCATAATGTTCTTTACTTTTTGTTTAATGAATCTTTCCTATGTGCACTTTATATTTCAGGTCGTAAGAGTAGGAGTAGCTCTCGCTCCGGGTCGCGCGCACGCAAGTCTGCGTCGCGGTCGCGTTCCGGTTCACGTTCTAAGTCGCGGTCGCGATCTCGCTCGCGGTCGCGGTCCCGCTCGAAGTCACGGTCACGTTCCAAGTCCAAATCCCGCTCGCGGTCTCGTTCTAAATCGGGCTCACGTTCGCGATCCGGCTCAGCGAAGTCTCGCTCTAGGTAAGTCTACTGACACATTACAGGAAGTTCGGCGTGCCTGCGCCTGCAATGCTTTTTGGATAAAAAAAAAATCAAAATTGCCTACAACATATCAAACCGATATTACTCCGCGTAATTTGCATTAGAAGTAAGCACGGCGCGCCCCTTCGCGTCAACCTCTGGGCACACTGAGGCGAATGCGACGATTGTTTCAATGATGAGGCAAACGACTAATTGCCCCAGTTTGAACACCTAAATCAAATCAAGCAACTTAGTTGATACAATCGTTGTGAGCTAGTTTCGCGCAGAATGCGCAGTTTGGCCATTGTCGCCGTTTGCTAAATCCAAGTGCTCGTGTATCTACCATTTACTGGGTACGTGTTTCATTGACTTGATTGTCCCCTGGCGGCTGAGTGCTCATGCTCACTCAAATGATGGTGACGACGCGGATATTGGATAATTAATAATTATGTTCTTCAAAATGGTGAATCGTGCTGATCCATGCGTCTAATTCTTGAACGGGCGCCGTCAGTAGGTCACTGGTCATCTCTTAGCTTCCTCGGCTTATTTTAATTATCTAATTGTTTACCATGGACGCTTTCAACGTGAAATTCTTTCTAAATCGATCTTACATGTATAATTTCAACATAAATGATTTAGGTATATTTTAATTTAATGGAGTGTCAATAGAGTTTCTTGTCCGTTCTTCTCTAAAGCAACCTATTTCTGGAATGGGCAACTAGCTTCAACTTTCTGACGGACCAATTTAACTCCTTGACAATTCAAAAGTGCCTAAAAATGTGTTTAAATTTAAATGAAATAAATTAACTTCAACTTTCTGACCGACCGACTCCTTGACAATTCTAAAGTGCCTAAAATTTGTTTAACTGAAATAAATATTTGTATGTGTAACGTTCGCCTGTGCAGGTCGCGCTCTCGCTCCAGCAGCCGCTCCGGGTCCGGCTCGCCGTCGCGCCGAGGTAAGCAATGGAATTTATATAAAGGCTTACGAACTAAATACATACACAGTATTAACCCTCAATCTTTGTCATAAATTATAGATGTGTCTAAATTTAGCAATACACGGCACAATTAGTTTGCGTCATCATCATCATCATCATTTCAGCCGAAAGACGTCCACTGCTGGACATATACCTCCCCCAAGCACGGCCACTTCGTCACGTTCTGTGCTTCTCGCATCCACCGGATTCCTGCTTTCACCAGGTCATCGGTCCACCTTGTCCACCGTTGGTACGCGGTCACCAACCTTTCGGCCCCAACGGCTCCATCGGCCATCTTTGGGTGGCTTTCAGCGTTCTAATGAGGTCCATTGTAAGCGATCACGTTGCAGTGCCATAGGTCATCGCTGGCACTGTCTTGAGAAACTGCGGTATGTGGGACGAGAAGATAAACATGCATAGCTTTCCGAACGCTGTCCAACAGAATGGGATTCGACGATTGACCTCTTTTTCGAAATTGGACCTACCTAACTGGACAGTTTGTCCTAGGTAACCATAATCGTCCACTAATTCAAGTGTAAAATCTCCGATCTTCATGAGGGTGGGTTTTACATGGGCATTTGACCTTCCTTCGACCCACTTTTTTAGATGTTCTACTGAGGTCATTGGGCATTGTATTGCGGTCCTCCATATTCTCAGCCATGACTACTATATCGTCGGCAAACCGACGGTGAGCGATTTACCATTGATGTTGACGCCAACCCCTCTCCTGTTCAGAACCTTGTAGACATCCTCGAGTGCAGCGATGAACAGTTTCGGAGAGATGCTGTCTCAATCCATGCTGCAGAAGGATAGGTTTCGAGGTCCGGTCCTAGAGTCGGACTGACATAGTAGCGTTTTCATGCTGGACTTCAATCCAGTGCTGATTGTTGCAGGCAAGAAGCGCCGCGCCGTGCGCCTTTCTTCTGATGACGAGGGCGGCGCGGGGCCGCGTGCGGCCTCGCCCGGCGCGGCCTCGCCCGCGTCGCCCGGCGCGCCCGGGCCCGCCGCCTCCCCGCGCGCAGCCGACAAGCCGGCCGTGGACGACTCGTCCGACGACGAGCTGGCGCCCGACTCCAAGTCGTCCGAGATGGCGTCGGGCATGTCCGACTTCGAGCTGATGCTGGCGCGCAAGCGGGAGGAGCGGCGCGGGCGGCGGCGGCGACGTGACATCGACATCATCAACGACAACGACGACCTCATCGCGCAGCTGCTGCAGCAAATGCGCCACGCCGCCGAGGAGGACCGCGACCTCAACAAGCGCAACCAACCCGCCGTGCGAAAGGTACACGCTAGCAAACTAGTAGCTAATCATTACATCGACATCATCAACGACAACGAAGACCTCATCTCCAAAATTTCAGCCTAATTGGCCGAACGACTTTACCTAACATTTTATGCCTGTTTAGGCTGTGCGTTGCTTGTCAGTGAATGAATGAATGTATTCAAGATTTTTACAAGCTTTTATTTAACTTGCACTGTTCGTATTGTAGCGAAAAAAAAGAAGCACTTCTTCGCCACCGAAATACGTATAATTTTGTATATTTGACTAGCTTCTGCCCGCGGCTTCGCCCGCGTGGATGTCGGAAGTTATCCCACGGGAACGTGCAACCAGGATGAAAAGTATGTGCTTCCCCAGGATGCCATCTATCTCTTTTCCAAATCAGAAGTTCAGTGGTTTAGGCGTGAAAATGTAACATACAGTTTCAAGTTCAAATCCTCCCCTAAAAACCAAATTACCCCTTTTTGCCCGGTCAGGGGTCAATTTTCGACCACTTTACATACTTATTATTAATTATTTTCTGTCGAAAGTATCAATACTGAGTTTCGAGTTAATCAGACCGCGCATTCAATTTCTTCCACAAAAACTTCAACACCCCTATATCCCCCTTTGAGGGGTAGTTTGAAAAACTTATAATGATAAACTTTATTACTTACTTAGGCAAGTATTGTTGCCATGTTTCAAGTTTATTAACTAAATTAATAAAATTTTTCATATAAACTGTATCCCCGCTTTTCAACCCCACAGGGGTGGAATTAAAAAAAAAATCATAACTTGACTCAAAGGTATTTACTTATTATAATCCTCCCCTGTAAAATTAACTACCCCTTTTCACCCCGTTAGGGTTAGATTTTCGAAAAACCTTCATACGTGTTATTATTTATTTTTAGTCTTAAGTACACACACTGAGTTTCGAGTTAATTGGACCGCGCGTTCAAATTCTTCCACACAAACTTTAACACCCCTATATCCCCTTTGAGGGGTAGTTTTGAAAAACTAATAATGATAAACTTTATTGCTTACTTAGGCGAGTATTTATGCCAATTTTCAAGATTATTAACCGAATGAATAAGATTTTTCATATTAACTGTATCCCCGCTTTTCACCCCCACAGGGGTGGAATTTTGAAAAATCATTTGGGATGTGTTCATAACTTGACTCAAATATTATTTATACCAATTTTCGAGTTAATCAAGCCACGCTGTAAAATCCTCCCCTGTAAAATTGACTACACCTCTTCAGGCCGTCAGGGGTAGATTTTCGAAAAACCCTGATACACATTATTCTTTCCTTTTAAGACACGCGGTTTTGAACCACGAGCCGAGTAAAAATAAGACAAACATGACGAGCCGCGAGCCAGCCTCGTCAACTCACAAAACCGCGGTCTGGTAATGATGCGGCGGCGAGCTTTACCGACGAGCCATAAGACCGCGGTTTTACTCGCTCGTCGATCAGGGCCTTAAGGAAATCCAATTAGAACAACTCCTGTTTGTATTTGCCCCGTGGTTAGAACAGAGGAAAGATAATACATACTATTAACAATATTGCAGCCCACTACATTATCCGCATATTAACAAAAGAAAATATGATAATGAGTGCCACTAGATAGGTTTTATACAATAAAATTACATCACATTAATCAAAATCAAAATCAAAAGTCATTTATTCAAATTAGGCTGAGAATCAGCACTTTTTGAACGTCAAAATTACAAAAGACAGTCCCCCAAAAACGCCCGCCCTTCACCACTTCCTAGTGCTATCGCTGGGAAGAAGAAGTGGCGCAACAAACTCCCCAGCAGCACAGCTGTCTGTTCAATTAAAAAGAAAATACATACTTGATTGTATACAATACTAGGTACCTATGTTCGGTAATTAACATTACAAAACAGAACATAAAATTAAATTATTTGCCATAATATGTCAGCTAGCCACGCCAATATACCAACAAATATAATAAAAACTATACGTACTCAAGCTAAAAAATAATTACTTAAAATGTAAATAAAAAATATTACTACCCAAATAAAAGCCTCCAGGCATAAAGGGCGTGACAGCTTACATATTTATGCATTGCTGGGTTCTGTTCACATAGCCGTCACTTGAAGTCACAAAAAGATAAAGTAAGACCATCGAAGTAAAATAAGTTAATAACAATAACCTGTCAGTAAGCTAATTCTGGAGAAAGAACTTAGACATTGTCTTGTGTTAAACTAGGGTGACCAACTATTCTTATCGTCTAAGTAGTCGTTGATGGAATAGTATGCCTTTGAACAAAGGTTGGATTTTAGTTGAGCTTTAAACGCATTAAAAGGCAAGTCTAGAAAAGAAGAGGGTATCTTGTTATAAAAGGTTATACCAAGCCCAACAAATGAGTTATGAACCTTATGAAGCCGGTGAAAGGGGGCACGTAGTTTGTCCTTATTTCTAGTGTTAACACTGTGAATACTTATCACTATTTTTAGTGTACAAGTGTAAATTTTGCCTAATATATAAAATGTGGGCAAGGATGAATTGTGATGCAACCGTGAGAATACCAATATCTTTAAAGAAATCTCTTAGAGAAAGTGGCACCTAGCTGGTAAATTGCTCGAACAGCTCGCTTTTGAAGGACAAATATATTTTGTATATCAGCTGCTTTGCCCCACAGCAGAATACCGTAGGACATAACACTGTGAAAATAACTAAAATAGACTAAACGAGCTGTATCAACGTCAGTGTATTGTCTTACTTTCCTGACGGAGTAGGCAGCCGAACTGAGCCTTCCTGCTAGACTTGATATATGAGGTCCCCACTGAAGTTTGGCATAATAATAAATAATTTTCATAGATTTAAATTTAGATTTTGAGCATACAAAAATATCAATATTAACAGAATTACAATTATAAGATTCAACCATTCGACGGATAGGGCAGCGCAAACCAGAATTAGTTCGACAGGTATTGACAGCAAATAGGGCTCGGGAACTACGCATGTTAACGGTGCGTGGGACAACATAACATAGTTTGCTCGTGAGATCGATGCAATCAAAATCACCATGAACCACACAGTACAGAAACAGTCCATACAGTACAGAAACTTCTAGATACTTACGTCTAGAATCTAGGTTGACCTGAAAGAAAGAAAGAAAAAAGTTTATTTGGACACAGTTCGTGAAACACAAAATACAAAATCAATAAAATAAAAATTAATGTTTCAGACAACAATAGTGTGTGCCTCACGGCTGCACCAATAAGGTTCATTTCAGCATTAATGCCAGACAGATGCTGTCTGACGCTGATTTTCTCATGAACTTATAAGGAAAAATGACGGGGAGTACACAGTTTCAACATACCTAATACATACTTATAAATAAATAAATAAACTAGTAATCACGTACATAATTATCATTACAAATACAAATAAAAAACAAAACAACAGAGTCTCAACAAAACCTGTTTTTCTCGATCAATCTACTAGATGAGATTGATCCGTGCACGGTGCACTCAAAGCGCAACAGGCCGCCGAGCACGACGGACCGCACTATGTGTTATTTAGTTTTGCGACCGTGAAAATGTGGGTTGTTTGAATTTATAAGCATGACTACTCTGACTACAACATAGGTCCCTAGTATTGTATACAATAAAGTATTTTTTTTTAATTGAACAGACAGCTGTGCTGCTGGGGAGTTTGTTGCGCTACTTCTTCTTCCCAGCGATAGCACTAGGAAGTGGTGAAGGGCGGGCGTTTTTGGGGGACTGTCTTTTGTAATTTTGACGTTCAAAAAGTGCTGACTCTCAGCCTAATTTAAATGAATGACTTTTGATTTTGACTCGTAATAATAATATAAAATACGATAGAAAAAAAAATGACACATAAACAGATAATTTAATGCTATTCGAAGAAAGTGAGCCCCCCGTACCCCACAGGCAGTGCCCTTGGCGTGTAGTCGCTTAGTTTTTAAGTTTTTTAAGCCCTGACTGGAGACCTTAATTTATTGATGCATCCACAGGCAAGCCCGGTTAAGCAGACGACAACCTCGCAGTTCAACCATAGGTTGAACTGCGAGATTACCTATCGAAAAAAAAGAAGTGTTCGAACCATTTAAACTCATACTGCATGCATGTGTGTATTTATATCTATATGTGTGTAAGAAACGATCCTTTTAAAATATGTATTAACGAGTAGCTAGTTAGTATCGAAATAAAGCCATAAGAAGCAACACCTCTTTAAGTTTATCCAACGTCCTTACAAGCAAAACTAAACCGTATCAACAAGGAACATGGTCGAATTTCGAACCGGATAAATAAATCTACCTGGGTGGTCTAGTGATCAGTGCGAATACAAAGCGCCGCATTCCTTAGATAAGGAACTCGTTTACTATGAGTGATTTGTGCACATTATAAGAAAAAGTAATTATCGTGTGTCTTACGAAATATTACGATTGGATTATCTTTTCAAATACGTGACCTACATTGCATCTTTTGGAATAATGACCACTACAGCGGAACAACTGCTTACGGAGTTAGAAGATATTGCGTTATTACTGCAAAAGGCGCAAACTAACCTAAAGAAATGTCCAAAACAAAGACTTACAAAAGGATACATTGAAACACGATTGCAATCCATTGAAGAATATTGGAAGAAGTTTACTACGGCGCACCATAACCTATTAAAGGCGGTACCAAAAGAAAAGAAGAATTCGATTCCGTATTTTGCAAATGAAGACTACTTTGTTATTGAAGATTTATACTTATGTCTGCAAGGTGATTTGAAAGATCTTTTATCGGTTAACCATAACCCGAGATTAAGCGACATTGCATCCAATACCGGCACAATTTATGAGGGAAATCTCAAGCTACCTCAAATACAGTTACCTGATTTTTCGGGAATTTATGAAGACTGGACTACATTCAAAGATCTCTTTACATCGTTAGTTCACAACAATTCCACGTTGTCCAAAGTTCAAAAGCTCCACTACTTGAAGAGTAGCATTACCGGGGAAGCGGAATCATTATTAAAGCACTTACAAATAACAGAAAGTAATTATGATCAAGCTTGGGATTTATTACGAGATCGGTATGGCAACCGACGGATCATAGTGAATTCTCTCATTCGAAAACTAGTGATGCAGAAGAAGATTACTTCTCAAACTGCTGGTAATATAAAGACATTGTTAGACACAACAAGTGAGTGTATCAATAGTTTAAGAAATCTACAAGTGTCGACTGAGTCTTGGGATCCATTCGTCATATTTGTGACTGTGCAGAAACTAGATCCAGATTCACACCAGGAATGGGAACAGTTTGCGTATAAAGATAATTTAGACGAATTACCTAAATGGGAAGAACTTGTGAGGTTCTTACAAACTAAATTTCGCACACTAGAGCTGATCGCTCCACCTTCCAGAGACAAACCATCAAAAGGTAAAGAATATACAGTCCACGCTTCTACAACACCTGCTGCTACTAAACCAAGAAGTTGTTTGCTTTGTAAGGATAACCATACGCTATGCCATTGCAAGGATTTTAATAAAATGGAACCGACAGAGAGGTGTGAATATGTGAAGAAGTACCAGCTATGTTTCAATTGTCTGGCACCAGGACACTCAGCTAGGAAGTGTCGATTAAACATTTCCTGCCGCATTTGTCATAAGCGTCACCACTCTCTTGTTCATCAACATACAAAAACAAGTACAATCAATCAATCGGATAACAAGCAACATCAAAGTGAAGAACAAACCAAACCAAAGGAAGCTAATGAACCAATTGAGCTTGCAACGCATTTCACCGCCAGCACCAGCACTGCATTATTGGCAACAGCACTTGTGCCAGTTTGTAACGAATCAGGACGGGTGACAGTTCTGCGTCCGCTCATTGATCAGGGCTCGCAGGCCACGTTCATTAGTGAGAGAGCTGCCCAGCTGTTACGAATCAAGAGAATGCCTGCTCACGCAACAGTCAATGGGGTTGGCTCGACCACAACTGCCGTTAAACACGCTGTTTATATCGAGCTTCGATCAAGACACGACGACAGTTTCAAGTTAAAAGTGAAGGCTTATATTATGTCAACACGAATCACAACGCAATTACCATCACATACCATTCCAACCAACACCTGGTCTCATTTAGAAGGTCTCGCATTAGCCGACCCAGGCTTCAATGAACGAGGAAAGATTGATCTGCTACTAGGTGTCGAAGTATGTGCCCAAATATTAAGAAGCGATATCATCAAAGGTCCCCCAGGTTCTCCATGCGCTCAAAATACCAGCCTTGGGTGGATCCTGTTTGGAAACATACAAGAAAAGGGAAATACCAAGGATTTTATTGTGATGCACCACAGCCTTGACTTAGACAAGATGTTAAAAGCGATGTGGGAATTGGATATTGAAGATAAAACTACACTAACACAAGAAGAAAGAAAATGTGAAGAAATATACCAATCCACTCACTCAAGAACAAAGGACGGACAGTATATTGTCAAACTACCAAGGAAAACAGACAAGCTGTTATCAACACAAGGAGGAACAAGAGAAATAGCTCTAAAGAGACTTTACCAATTGGAAAAAAGACTAGAGAAGAATCCTACACTAAAAACAGAATATACAAAGGTCATGGATGAATACATAAATATGAATCATATGGAAGAGATATCACAAGAAGAAATAAATGAAGATAGTGTTTACCTGCCACATCATGCAGTGGTAAAAGAAGACAAAGAAACTACGAAAGTCAGAATAGTTTTTAATGCATTGCAAAAGGGAAACAACAATGTTTCTTTAAATGACGAACTTCTAGTTGGACCCCAGCTACAAGCAGATATGAGGAGCCTCATCATGAGATGGCGTACCAAGAAGATTTGTTTTGTGGCTGACATACAACGCATGTACCGCATGGTCTTAGTGACGAAAGAAGACAGGGACCTGCAAAGAATCGTATGGAGGAGTGACCCTAGCCAACCAGTCAAAGACTACAGACTTACGCGCGTCACTTTCGGTACAGCATCTGCTCCGTACCTAGCCGTTCGAACTTTACATCAAGTCGCAGATGATGAAGGAACCGTATGCCCGGATGCTGCCAAAATGATCAAAGAAGACTTCAATGTTGATGATCTTATGGCTTCGAATGACAATCTAGAAGATGCAATAAAAATAGCGAAGAGCGTAGAAGCTATACTACAGAAGGGAGGCTTCACACTACAAAAATGGTGCTCAAACGACGCTAACTTCTTGAGGCAATTTGAACTTTCAAAACGAACATCGCATGCCAATTTAGACATCACCGTCCATGGCACCATCACAGCTTTAGGCCTTCGCTGGAACATGGGCAAAGACGTGTTTCAGTACAGTCTTAACTTACCTCCTATGAACAACACGATAACCAAACGCACGATCCTTGCCGACGTTCAACGACTATTTGACCCACTAGGTTGGTTAGCTCCAGCTATGCTGCCAACAAAGCTACTAATACAAAGACTGTGGTTACAAGGAATCAGCTGGGATGAAGAAGTAGACACAGATGTCAGACAAGACTGGACTGCGCTGAGAAATAATCTTCAACATTTTAATGAAATTGAAGTACAAAGATGGTTGGGAACCACAAATCATAAAGCAACAAACATAGAAGTCCACGGTTTTTGTGATGCCTCTACCAAAGCCTATGCAGCTGTTGCTTATGTCCGAGTTGAAAAGGATAATGAGGAAATACAAACACAGATAATAGCTGCAAAAACTCGAGTAGCTCCAGTTAAACCAGTTTCTCTCCCGCGATTAGAGTTGTGCGGTGCCCTTCTCTTATCTCGATTGCTCAAGCAAATTAGAACAGCAATGAAAATACCGGATGATAAAATATTCGCATGGAGTGACTCCACAATTGTGCTTTCTTGGCTACTTGGAGACCCAACAAGATGGCAAGTTTTTGTAAGAAACCGGGTAGTAGAAATATTGGATAACACAGGATCCAATTGGTTTCATGTCCAAACAACCGATAATCCTGCAGATGTTGCGTCACGGGGAGAACAGGTTCTGGAGTTAAAGGAAGATGAACAATGGTGGAAGGGCCCAAAATGGCTAAGACAGAAAACAATAACATTCAATAAACCTAACAACCTAACCACAAGATTAGAAAGAAGAGAAGTAATACAATCAAATTTAAAATTAGAAGAAGAAAGCCTAGAAAAACAATTTCATCAATACGATAGTTTGGAGGAAGTTTTAAAATCAGTAACATATTGCAAACGATTTCTCAAAGGGAAAAAGATGATACACAAAGATGCAGTCATAACAACTCAAGAAATAGATGAAGCACTCAAAGCCTGCATTAGAATAACACAAAGGGAAAGATTCTATGATGAAATTATGCATTTAAGCAAAGGGACGGACGTAAAAAAGGACAGCAAATTAAAATCATTGAGACCTTACCTGGACAAAGAGAATATTCTTAGAGTAGGCGGTAGATTGCGACATGCAGATATATCTGAAGACTCCAAACACCCAATAATATTAGACAATCACAGCAATTTATCCATACTCATCGTAAAAGATGCTCATCTCAAATCTTTACATGGTGGAATTCAAATAATGATGGCCTACCTAAGAACTAAATTTTGGTTAATCAAGGGGAAGACTTTAATCAAAGCCAGAATCCGCAAATGTTTAATATGCTCCAAACATAGTGCTGCAACAAACAATCAACTTATGGGTGACTTACCAAAAGTCAGAGTCACTCCAGCTAAACCATTTCTGCACAGTGGGGTGGATTTCGCGGGGCCATATCAAGTCTTAGCGTCCAAAGGCAGAGGAGTCAGGACGAACAAGGCGTATGTTGCCGTGTTCGTTTGCATGTCCACGAAAGCCATTCACCTAGAAATGGTCGGCGATCTCACCACCGAATCTTTCATTGGTGCTTTCAAGAGGTTCGTTGCCAGACGGGGAAGATGCGCACAGATATGGAGTGATCAAGGCAGAAATTTTGTAGGAGCCAATAAAGAACTAGCAGCTGCTTGGAAAGAAGCAAAATTTGAACTCGAAGGTCCAGTAGCAGCGTCTCTTGCACTGGATGGTACGCAGTGGCACTTCATACCTGCCTACAGCCCTCATGTCGGTGGTTTGTGGGAAGCGGCCGTGAAATCTATGAAATACCACATGAAAAGAATTCTGACCAATCACCTAACATTCGAAGAAATGAGCACTCTGCTTTGCCAAATCGAAGCGTGCTTGAACTCTAGGCCGCTAAGTCCAATAGATGATGAAGACACAGATGACATAACTCCCTTAACACCAGGCCATTTTTTGATTGGCGAAGCGCCAATTAATGTCCCTCAACCTAATCTTCAAAACGTTCCAATAAGTCACCTGTCACGCTGGAGGCACATGCAGAAGTTGATTGGAGATTTCTGGCATAAATGGCAAGCAGAATACCTTACCAGCTTGCAGCAGAGGCCGAAATGGCTCAAGCGATGCAAAGAGCTTGATATTGGCAACATTGTACTCATCAAAAATGACCAACTCCCTCCTGGCAAATGGGCGTTAGGTCGGATTGTTGCTAAGCATCCAGGCGATGATGGTGTCACAAGAGTGTACAGTGTTAAAGGAGGTGACAGTGTAGTTAAGCGAAGTTTTAATAAGTTGTGCCCTTTGCCTATAGACATTGATGATTAATATTACAATTATGTTTACTGTTCCAATACAATCAAATCAATTTATAATATTGCTCTTATACAAAATGTGTCAGTATTTCTATTAGTGTCTATGACTTGTGCATATATGCGTAATAACGAAATCTAAATTAATTAGTTACATGCACTTGTTGTATTTATGATTATTTTTAAGGTCTTTATAAGCTCTTTGGTGGGCGGCATGTTCGAACCATTTAAACTCATACTGCATGCATGTGTGTATTTATATCTATATGTGTGTAAGAAACGATCCTTTTAAAATATGTATTAACGAGTAGCTAGTTAGTATCGAAATAAAGCCATAAGAAGCAACACCTCTTTAAGTTTATCCAACGTCCTTACAAGCAAAACTAAACCGTATCAACAAGGAACAAGAAGTTTGGTTAGTTTGGCCTTTGAAATTTGCAATATTTAAATATACGCTATATACACCGATTATAGTGTTATATTACTTACTCCGCGACACTATACAGACCCTCGGTAAATAAACTACACTAAGTACATACGGCGACACATCAAGTTATACATAACCAGTATAAGCTGACATCTGATTGTACGATGAACCTATACAATGCGAGGTCAGCTAAAACTGGAAATGCAGCTTAATATGTCGCAGTATCTTTTCGTCTTCACATATAAAAATATTGAAAATAGTAGTTTCAGATCCATTCTTCTCTATACGAAACTACCCTTTGAATGGGGCTCCTAGAATCAATTCTCTTTTCTTGTAAATGTTGACGTTAAAAAGTGCCCTTTATTGACCTAGTTGAAATAAATGATTTGTCTTTGTGCCCGGGGCAGGTGTCGATGCTGAAGGCGGCCATGTCGCAGCTGATCAAGAAGGACCTGCAGCTGGCCTTCATGGAGCACAACGTGCTGAACGTGCTGTGCGACTGGCTGGCGCCCATGCCCAACCGAGCGCTGCCGTGCTTGCTCATCAGAGAGAGCATCCTCAAGCTCCTCATGGACGTAAGTGTTCCAACCTGACTGCTTATCAGAGAGAGCATCCTCAAGCTGCTCGTAAGTGTTAGAGCAGTACTTGCTCAACGATTTTGGAACGAAGTTCTTTAACGCGGTTTGCGTTAGGAGTAAACTGGTAAAAATCGCCACGTAACGAATTATATTTTACCACGTCGTATAAATTGTAAGACGTCATGAGGTCCAACTTGTACAACATCCTAAATAAAATTTGGTTACATTGGAATTCCTAGAATTGAAATTGAAACTCGTATGTCACTGAGTTTCTCGTTCCAAAACAACTATAATCTAAGAGGTTTATTTATAAACGTTGCTTAAAGTTAAACAATTATTAGCGACTGTTTAACTGTAAATTTTTGACGTTTAAACGTCTCTTAACTGTAAACAGCTTTTAAAAACAAACCCCATTTTGAATTTAAGCTTAGCATATAGTATAATTATGCAAAATAAACTAAGATAAGATATTTTTATCTACTCATCTATATCTTTACTAATAATAAAACTGAAGAGTTTGTTTGTCTGAAAACGCTAATCTCTGGAACTATCAGTCTGATTTGAAAAAAACTTTGCGTTTGATAGCCCAATTCTTAAGGAGGGTATAAGCTATATTTAATTTATTTATTAAGGCATATTAATATTTATTTAGGCTTATTGAAATAAATGATTTGACTTAACATGACGTTAGGGCTCTTAGGAGTCGAACAAAAAAAAAGTCAGAAAGAATGCTAAGCGATAATAGCGCGCGGCAGGCGTTGCAATGCGACGCGGTGGGTTCGGGGGAACATGAAATTTCACACCAAAAATAAAAGCAATTATTTTTGCAGAAAGTTACTCTTAAAGTTACCAAAATATATACAGTATGCGAAGACGACGGCTTCGTGCAGGGTTTTTTATTTCCTGTATTCAAATATTTACCGACGCTTGCAGTTCCCGTCGATCGATAAGTCTCTGCTGAAGCAGTCGGGGATCGGCAAGGCGGTGATGTACCTGTACAAGCACCCCAAGGAGACCAAGTCGAACCGCGAGCGCGCCGGTCGGCTCATCTCCGAGTGGGCACGACCCATCTTCAACCTCTCCACGGACTTCAAAGGTACGCGCACGTACTGTCATGGGCATAAATATATTACTATTACTATGGACTGTTCGGCAATTATATCTGACTAGCTGCGCCCCGCGGTTTCAACGGCACAAGTTTCGATCCCGTGGGAATATCGGGATAAAAAAGTATCCTATGTGTTAATCCAAGGTGTCAGCTACGTCCATACCAAATTTCATCAAAATTGTTCCAGCCGTTTGAGCGTGAAGAAGTAAACACACACACACTCACACTCACTCACAAACTTTCGCATTTATAATATTAGTGTGATTTCATGATACATTCATTAATATCTGATCTCAAGAAGACGGCAAATGCACGTGATCATCTGTAGTAGGCATATAAAAATATGAGACATCGAAGGAACATCAAAACTATCTTTCTCGTCGTTATTGTTCAAAAGATATGTTCCTCTCAGAATGCATTAATATCAGGCATGTCTTGCATTGTAAATATCTGTCTACTCAGTTAAGTTCAGAAGAATGTGATACCTCGTGGTCAACAAAATCTAACATCTCTTTGATGGTATATAAACCTGACAGCATGATGTTTCGCGCCGTTTTCTTCTATATTTCCATCACCGCTTAAGTTTTGGTTTTCTAGGAAAGTGGTTCCTTCATATTATAACTGCCGTCATGGAAATCTGTAATTTTTCACCTGTATTCAACATTAAGGTCTTAAATAACGCTCTGTATTTGGACAACCGTTATTGTGTGAACGTTCACTGCTTTCTTAGGAAACCAAAGCTTAATATTGCAAAAAAATGTTATTGCCCAGTGGTTTCATAATAATTAATTTAAAAATATTTTTTGTGAACAGATATTACGGAATGAATAATGAAATCTGATATTATTGTAGAACTGTTCATAGTTATATATTTATGCGCGGCCGGTGACTTGAAATAAGTACCCACTTCACCAAGTAAACTCCTTTATTAGAGCCAGGAATTTGAGATAATTTTCAAGTTATGGAACAACATACTGAACGTCATACTTAAGAAAGTTCAAATTCCATTGCAACCATAAAATTATTAGAAATTATAAAATGTATGAATCACAGGGATAAGCTCCACAAAGAAGCTCATAAACACCCAAAAGACGAGACAAGAAAACTCGTTTACACCCGCTACAGAAAATTTATCACCAATCTAGTGCACAAGCTCAAACATGAACACGAAAGTAAAAAGTTAGAAGAAAACAAATCAGATACTAAAGGATTATGGAAAACTATAAAAACAATTACCGAGCAACATAGTAACAGAAGCAGCTCTAGCAACTTACTTAAATGTAAATCCACGGCGCAAGATTCAGTTGACTACTGCAACGAATATTTCTCGTCTGTTGGCACAAATTTGGCAAGTCAAATTCTGAATGACATAAATGAAAGGAGTCAGTGGTTTCAAAACAAAAATTAGGAGAACCACTAGGGCATACATTTTTTATGCATCCTACTGATGTCTATGATATTGACAAACTGATTGTTAACCTTAATGGTGACTGTGCTGGCGGCGTTGATGGTCTTACACCAAAAAATATTAAAGAAATAAGAAGTGAAATCATCAACCTTAGTCTAAGTACTGGTATTTTCCCTGATAAATGGAAAGAAGCTAGAGTCGTCCCTATATTCAAGAACGGATCAAAATATAACCCTGCGAACTATAGACCTATATCGCTATTAGGAATCTTCTCCAAAATTCTAGAAAAGGTTGTGAACAAACGCTTGGTTTCCTTCTTAGATTCGAACAACCTGATCTCCAATAGACAATTTGGTTTTAGGAGTGGAAAATCTACTGAAGATGCATTGAGCCGCCTTTTTTTTTTTTGTTTCCGGGGTGGAAAATCCTCATGGATGTCCGCCGCCCTGGGGTGGGCGACGGGGTCTGTCAGACTCTTACTGACTAAAAACCACCCCGGTGTTCCATCTCACACCTACGCCGGGGGTCGCGGGAACGTGCGATCCTTCCGCAACCCCCTCGTGGTGCCTCCCCCTCGGGTCAGGGGGGGGGGGAGGTGATAGACTCCCCCCGCGACGTCGGCGAGGGGCGCACGTCCCCGAGTCCGTCGCCCCTGGATCCGTTTGGGGGGCTGGAAGAGGGCGTTGTCCGCCCTCCGCCGACGCCCGGTGCGCCTGCTGTGGGCCGGGTGAGTGGACGAGATCTCCCTCTCCCTTTCCGCAGCTTCTTGCGAAACGGTCGTCTCGCAGAAGGAAACCACCGCGTCCTAGGACTCTTCGCTGCCAACCATCGACTCGACCACGGCCGGTAGCGACAGGTCACTGCCTACTTCTGAGATGAGGGCACAGCGCGGCTCCTCCCAGGCGGCACACTCTGCTAGCGTATGCCGCGCCGTGTCCTCCCGGCAGTCGACGCAGTGGTGACACCGGGCGTCCGGCTCCCTGCTTATACGACACAGGTACTTCCCGAAGCAACCATGCCCCGAGAGCACCTGCGCCGCCCGAAACGACAGGGAGCCGTGCCTCCTCCCGAGCCAGCGCTCGAGCATCGGCCGGACCGCCTCGTAGGGCGTGTAAGCCTGTCCCGCCATTCCGCCACCAGGACCTCGCGAAGCTGAGACCGACGCAGCTCCATGTGTCGCTGCATCGGTCGCTCACCCCGCGCCCTCGCGCCACCGATACAATGACGCGAGTACTTTCGCCTCGAGGTCCCAGGGCGGGGATCCAGCCAGTACGCAGGCCGCCTCGTAGGAGATCGTGCGATATCCCCTAAGCAGTGAGCCGCCTGACCCAACTAGTAACGTCTTATCTAGATAACAATA
Organism: Apamea crenata; assembly: GCA_949629185.1. Classification (NCBI taxonomy): domain Eukaryota; kingdom Metazoa; phylum Arthropoda; class Insecta; order Lepidoptera; family Noctuidae; genus Apamea; species Apamea crenata. The sequence goes on from OX451378.1 coordinate 13,125,733, forward strand.
AAAAATAAATGGGAGTGTTTCTAGATCTTGCAAAGGCGTTTGACACCGTTGCAATACCCATACTCCTAAATAAATTTGAGGTCATTGGAATCAGAGGACTGTCATTAGACTGGTTTAAAACCTATCTAACTAACAGACGCCAGTGTGTGAAAGTGGGTGAGAACACCAGCTGTCAGAAAAATATGATCTGTGGAGTCCCACAGGGTAGTGTTCTCGGCCCGACCTTGTTCATCATCTACATAAATGATATACATCGCATATGTTATGCTGATGACATGGTAATTCTCTTTCATGACAAATCCTGGGAAACAGTGCATAAAGAGGCTCAAAACTGTTTGACCAGTATCAAACGTAGCTCGATTAAAATCTTCTTTCAAGTAAAAAAGATTGTTCGCAAATGGCTATTAGCCCAATCACATAGTGAATCCGAATATCTTTTAAAGGTAATATCGTAATACACCAACACATGCCTAGACAGACTAATATATACCTACCTACACACATCTACTCACCCTCTCTCTCACACACATTCTTAAACATAGTGCACATTGTAGCCTTAATAACCCTTCAACTTATTTTATTGTTTCAATTTTTCTTCCTTTTTAAAACTGTTTTAATTTCGTTTTAAACCTAGATAATGTTTTAATTAACCTAAAAACTAAGGGTCAGTTCACACCGAGACGCGACGCGACGCGGCGCGCACACTTTAAAAGAGTGACTCAAAATATACTTTATTTTCTACACGAAAAGGTACACATTGCATTGTGAGAGTTCAGAATACGTTGCGCCGTGCAGCTCTCTCTTTTAAAGTGTGTGCGCAGCGTCGCGTCGCGTCGCGTCTCGGTGTGAACTGACCCTAACGCTTTTTCATATGCCTCTGAAAAATCATTTGTTAATGTAAATCGCATGTTCACTATAATTATGGTAATACCACCCGTGGACTCCACGAGATAGGCTCGACCTATTGTGGAGTTCATAAGCAACATCCTTCCTATGCGTCTTAGTTTGTTTTTTTTTCTTTGTAAACCTAGCTATTAGAATAGACTTTAAGGAAATGTAAACCGTAGGAAAACCTTAGGAAAGTTTAAATTCCATTGCAACCATAAAATTATTTTAATCTTTTTGTCACTCAAAAATTAACTTAGAATATGTACATTTCACTTAGGACTGATTTTTAAATCGACAGATAATTTTAATTTGTGGAATAAAATTGACATCTGGCAGTTTTTGTATGGTAGAACTGTCAAAAATTCAAAATTATTCTTCCGATAAAATTATCTGGCGTTGGAATGATCAGCCCTTTATGTACAAAACTGATAAGTGCGATGGAATGCAAATTATCTGAAAGTATGAACACTGCTATACTCGTAGGTAGGGTGGATAATTATCTCGGGTCACTGACAGTACACGTTGTCTGTGTTGTAATCAAGTTTAGGTGTCATTATGTCAGCATGAGTTACATTTTGTAAAAGATGGCTTCTTTACGAATATCTTTTACTGATATTCTTTAATATCATCCTACCTTCTTTTCTGTTCTTTTCACTTTATTTTTCTTGTTGGAGTTTGATGATATTGCGTTGTAATTAGAATGACTAGGTATTGTAAAAAAATATATACATATATGTATTTGTGTTTCATGAACTGTTGTTAGATAAATGAACTCTTGTTTCTTTTTGTATAACTAACGGTGTGTGTGTGTACAGCGATGACGCGCGAGGAGCGCCAGGCGCGGGACGAGGCCATGGCGGGCGGGCGGCGGCGCGAGTCGCCCGGCCCGGCCGGCCCGTCCGGCCCGGCCGCGGCCAAGCGCGCGAGGGACGAGCCGGACCCGGACAAGTGAGTGTGCTTGCAGCGCGTTACCCACAGGCATTGAGCGCCAGGCGCGGGACGAGGCCATGGCGGGCGGGCGGCGGCGCGAGTCGCCCGGCCCGGCCGGCCCGTCCGGCCCGGCCGCGGCCAAGCGCGCGAGGGACGAGCCGGACCCGGACAAGTGAGTGTGCTTGCAGCGCGTTACCCACAGGCATTGAGCGCCAGGCGCGGGACGAGGCCATGGCGGGCGGGCGGCGGCGCGAGTCGCCCGGCCCGGCCGGCCCGTCCGGCCCGGCCGCGGCCAAGCGCGCGAGGGACGAGCCGGACCCGGACAAGTGAGTGTGCTTGCAGCGCGTTACCCACAGGCATTGAGCGCCAGGCGCGGGACGAGGCCATGGCGGGCGGGCGGCGGCGCGAGTCGCCCGGCCCGGCCGGCCCGTCCGGCCCGGCCGCGGCCAAGCGCGCGAGGGACGAGCCGGACCCGGACAAGTGAGTGTGCTTGCAGCGCGTTACCCACAGGCATTGAGCGCCAGGCGCGGGACGAGGCCATGGCGGGCGGGCGGCGGCGCGAGTCGCCCGGCCCGGCCGGCCCGTCCGGCCCGGCCGCGGCCAAGCGCGCGAGGGACGAGCCGGACCCGGACAAGTGAGTGTGCTTGCAGCGCGTTACCCACAGGCATTGAGCGCCAGGCGCGGGACGAGGCCATGGCGGGCGGGCGGCGGCGCGAGTCGCCCGGCCCGGCCGGCCCGTCCGGCCCGGCCGCGGCCAAGCGCGCGAGGGACGAGCCGGACCCGGACAAGTGAGTGTGCTTGCAGCGCGTTACCCACAGGCATTGAGCGCCAGGCGCGGGACGAGGCCATGGCGGGCGGGCGGCGGCGCGAGTCGCCCGGCCCGGCCGGCCCGTCCGGCCCGGCCGCGGCCAAGCGCGCGAGGGACGAGCCGGACCCGGACAAGTGAGTGTGCTTGCAGCGCGTTACCCACAGGCATTGAGCGCCAGGCGCGGGACGAGGCCATGGCGGGCGGGCGGCGGCGCGAGTCGCCCGGCCCGGCCGGCCCGTCCGGCCCGGCCGCGGACAAGCGCGCGAGGGACGAGCCGGACCCGGACAAGTGAGTGTGCTTGCAGCGCGTTACCCACAGGCATTGAGCGCCAGGCGCGGGACGAGGCCATGGCGGGCGGGCGGCGGCGCGAGTCGCCCGGCCCGGCCGGCCCGTCCGGCCCGGCCGCGGCCAAGCGCGCGAGGGACGAGCCGGACCCGGACAAGTGAGTGTGCTTGCAGCGCGTTACCCACAGGCATTGAGCGCCAGGCGCGGGACGAGGCCATGGCGGGCGGGCGGCGGCGCGAGTCGCCCGGCCCGGCCGGCCCGTCCGGCCCGGCCGCGGCCAAGCGCGCGAGGGACGAGCCGGACCCGGACAAGTGAGTGTGCTTGCAGCGCGTTACCCACAGGCATTGAGCGCCAGGCGCGGGACGAGGCCATGGCGGGCGGGCGGCGGCGCGAGTCGCCCGGCCCGGCCGGCCCGTCCGGCCCGGCCGCGGCCAAGCGCGCGAGGGACGAGCCGGACCCGGACAAGTGAGTGTGCTTGCAGCGCGTTACCCACAGGCATTGAGCGCCAGGCGCGGGACGAGGCCATGGCGGGCGGGCGGCGGCGCGAGTCGCCCGGCCCGGCCGGCCCGTCCGGCCCGGCCGCGGCCAAGCGCGCGAGGGACGAGCCGGACCCGGACAAGTGAGTGTGCTTGCAGCGCGTTACCCACAGGCATTGAGCGCCAGGCGCGGGACGAGGCCATGGCGGGCGGGCGGCGGCGCGAGTCGCCCGGCCCGGCCGGCCCGTCCGGCCCGGCCGCGGCCAAGCGCGCGAGGGACGAGCCGGACCCGGACAAGTGAGTGTGCTTGCAGCGCGTTACCCACAGGCATTGAGCGCCAGGCGCGGGACGAGGCCATGGCGGGCGGGCGGCGGCGCGAGTCGCCCGGCCCGGCCGGCCCGTCCGGCCCGGCCGCGGCCAAGCGCGCGAGGGACGAGCCGGACCCGGACAAGTGAGTGTGCTTGCAGCGCGTTACCCACAGGCATTGAGCGCCAGGCGCGGGACGAGGCCATGGCGGGCGGGCGGCGGCGCGAGTCGCCCGGCCCGGCCGGCCCGTCCGGCCCGGCCGCGGCCAAGCGCGCGAGGGACGAGCCGGACCCGGACAAGTGAGTGTGCTTGCAGCGCGTTACCCACAGGCATTGAGCGCCAGGCGCGGGACGAGGCCATGGCGGGCGGGCGGCGGCGCGAGTCGCCCGGCCCGGCCGGCCCGTCCGGCCCGGCCGCGGCCAAGCGCGCGAGGGACGAGCCGGACCCGGACAAGTGAGTGTGCTTGCAGCGCGTTACCCACAGGCATTGAGCGCCAGGCGCGGGACGAGGCCATGGCGGGCGGGCGGCGGCGCGAGTCGCCCGGCCCGGCCGGCCCGTCCGGCCCGGCCGCGGCCAAGCGCGCGAGGGACGAGCCGGACCCGGACAAGTGAGTGTGCTTGCAGCGCGTTACCCACAGGCATTGAGCGCCAGGCGCGGGACGAGGCCATGGCGGGCGGGCGGCGGCGCGAGTCGCCCGGCCCGGCCGGCCCGTCCGGCCCGGCCGCGGCCAAGCGCGCGAGGGACGAGCCGGACCCGGACAAGTGAGTGTGCTTGCAGCGCGTGCATAATTAACTAACTGGTGCCCGCGACTTCTTCTGCAATGCAGGATGAAAAGTGGCCTATCACCTTCTGCAGATCATGGTCTACCCATGTGTCAAAGGAGAATGACAACCAATGTGCCCTTAGTTTTGGTGCCGTGTCAAGACTATTTACTTCTCCAAAATCAAATCGTATTTTTACATGTTTAAGTTTTTTTTATCAACATTTCTTTTACCCTAGCATTGGAAAACATAATTAACATTTATTTAATTGAGACAAAAGAAGAAGAATAAGATTTTTCATACAAAAAAAATCCCCCCTTTTCACCGTTTTAGGGGTGCAATTTCGGAAAACCCTTTCTTAGTGGATACTTACCCTTCACGAAGAACACACCCTCCAAATTTCATGTCTCCAGGACCAGCGGTTTAGGCTGTGCGTTGATGTATCAGTGCCAATTGTGGTCCACCCATCCTAGTTGGAACCACGACCGGGGTTTCTTAACATGAGTTAGCGCTACGACCACAAAGCCATCGAGCTTCTCACTCATTCCTCATTGTACGTAAAGTTTCAGCCAATTCAACTGATCGGTTATTCTAGAGCATTTTATATCTTATTCTTTAGATTGATATAACTTTTTTATTTATGAAACGATTGAAATGAAACTAACACTAAATTTTAAGTGGAGCAAACCAAAACGCAGTAGTTAAAACCGCATTCAAGCCGTTTCTGAGATTAGTGTGCACAAACTCACAGACAAACTGACATACAGACAAAAATTCTAAAAATCATTGTTTTGGGTTCTATTTCGTTCATAAAGCCGCCCCCATATAATAGTTTTTCTTATATATCTTCCATGTACAGACAGCGACAGTTACGATTTTATTATATGTATTGATTTAATTATGTTTTTATTTTATGAAAAACACTTAATGATTATATTATAATAAACTTACCGAAAAAAAGATATTCCTTCCAAAACCTTGGTGTTACAGTGGTTATTTACACAGTTTTTGACCGCACACTGCGGCATTTTGACGTCTTAATGTTGGCTATGATTGGAACATACTAATTTGAAATAGGACCACAAAAGTATTCGTGGGCTTATTTTTCGGGCCGTTTTAGTACTATTATTGATCGAAGACTTGTCTTTTTTTTATTCAAGTATGTGTAAGTTAAATAAATGTATGTGTGCAGGGTGGCGCGGCCGGGCGAGAAGGGCTGGGTGGCGCGCGCGCGAGTGCCGCTGCCGTCCAACAAGGACTACGTGTACCGGCCCAAGTCCACCTGCGAGACCGACATGTCGCGGGTGAGCATCTCATCAGCTGACCAATACTTCACGTGCTAGCCCACGGAGAACGTGCGATCTTTTGACAGGACGATTTTTTTTTATTGGATTTTCACATTGTTCATTTCTTCTTCATTCATTTCACATTCATTCGCACACTGGATTTTCAACTCTTAAGAGTTGAGCCGACCGTTGAAAATCCAATAGAGTGAATCCCAGCCTCACTATAGGCTTCAGCATCCTCGGAAACCATGGAAACGACACCAAGAACGAAAAAATATAAAAAAATTGCAGCCGTCACCTTGGATTTTCTTTTTGACCTCACTGTTGGCTTCAGCACCCTCGAAAACCATGAAAACTATCTCTCTCTCTCTCTCTCCGACTCTTTCTATTATATGTAATAAAAACCCGCATGGAGTCCCATATGGTTTTTTCGTTACGTGACAATTTCTCCCATTTTACTCCTACCGGAAGCTCAGCAAAAGAACTTCGTTCTAAAAACGTTTTCTATAAACCAGTTTACACCTGTAAATTTCAACCTACGGCGTCATTGCGTCACACATTTACTCAGTGCCACAGAGGCTTAAAAGCCTGAATAATTTTCTTGGGTGCGTGAGTCCAGTCAAAGGCAATCCGTCCACGGAAAGATGTGATCTTTGGAAAGAACAACTTAATCCTTCTGATCTCTTTGTTAAACCATCAGACAGTCTCTCATCCGGGCATAAGTTACCGTGGCCTACTTCGAAAACCTTAAATAGACTTTGTACCCGAGTAGGCCGCAGTAAGGACAACAAGTGGGGCTTCATGGAAGACTAACACCCATATTCTAAGAAGTAACTTCAAAAGTTCCTCGACCTCCACTCATTCGAGGTTACCTTAAGGACTACCTCAAGGAATCCTCGAAATCGGTATTCTTAGTTAAAACTCGGTCTTGTCATGAGGTAATCTTAAGGATCCTCCAGTGAGGTTGAGTTGAGGTCGAGTCGAGGTAAAACGTCATTGAATCATAGATTACAGTATACACTTTGTTTTTTTTTTGTCTATGGTCACTCAAAAATTGTCAGATTGCGGTTTTTTATCTGTGTGATCGCGTGGGTCCTGTCATCCTGTGTTGCTAGTACAATCTATGCACGCAGCACGATAGAACTTTTGTTTCAATTCTGTCTGCTGATGTAAGGAATTTAATAAATTGTCTTATTTTGTCTTATTTTAAGAGCAATGGTCTTTGATGTTTTAGCCACAATTTTAGATGTTACGGATTGACTTAATTTGTGCAAATCTCCACATATAATATGTAAAGTAAATAAATATGTTACATAAATAATAATTATTAAAAATAACGAAATAATGGTATATAGGGGTGTACAGTCACGAGCACCAATATGTCAACACTTGGCAACTTTCAAATGCGATTTTTTCGTCAAATAACGAATGCAACGTTGAAATACGACACATTTCATAAACCTATGGGTTCGAAAATGCTATGTTCGTAACAGCATAATATTTCATTCAAAAACAAAGGAGTAAATCGCTTTTGAATAAAGCCGAATGTATACATACTTTTGCTCGTGACTGTACTACGCCAAATCGAAAGCCAAATAATCGAATATCAATTGATCGACCACGTTTAATAGACAAGGCAAACAGCAAGATTTTACAAACTTGAAAATTACCAGTTGCATAAAATCTTAACGCAATTAACAACTGAATTATTCGCCTCTGTTACTGGGTATAGCTCTGTTATTGAACGCAAGCGGTAACAACATATTTAACACTGTTTCTTTCCTAAAACGATAGCGTCTTTGGAATTCTTCATTGTCATAAAATTCTATGGGATTTTCTGCATCCCGCAAATAAGGACGCCAAGTGGAGGTGATTTTTTACAACTGTGAATACCAATTTCCTTGAATGAGGTTAAGTGGAGTCGAGGAAGTTTCGAGTTTAGACCTCCGGTGTGTATGCGGTGTCTCTCCACAGACAATGGCTCCCCTCCCATCTTGCACCGCATGCCCTGTCACCTGCACACGTGAGGGTTGCGTCGGCGAATGCTATCCGTGTTGCTGAATTTTGGGCCAAACTAAGGCCTTCAGGTCAACAGATAGTTACGGCTCCCGAGTCTTGCGCATTCCGTGCGTTACTTACTTATTGTCAACTGTCCCATACAAAACTTTAATACCTACTTGACCCAAATATATGGGACGACTGATTACTTTTTAACCCCCGACGCAAAAACGACGGGGTGTTATAAGTTTGACGTGTCTGTGTGTGTATGTCTGTCTGTGGCATAGTAGCTCCCGAACGGATGAACCGATTTTAAGTTTGTTGATGTTTTTTTGTTTGAAAGGTAAATTGGTCGGGGGTGTTCTTAGCTATGTTTGATGAAAATCGGTCCAAGATGGCCGCCGCCACAAAATGGCGGATTACATATTTTTTCACAACTCCCTCAATATGTGTATCAAATAAAAGGGCTTGACTAGTAGAATACTATACACTATGATAAATGTCAAATCCAAGATGGCCGCCACCACAAAATGGCGAATTACAAAAAACCTGACTAAACACCAAATTACCTGAATCTTAAAACACAAGAAAATAAAAGAAATGAAATAATAAGGAGTCCCTACAAAAAGCATGAAATAAAAAAAATAATTAAAAATTTAAAAAACCCCCGACACTAAATAATAATAAAAATAGTATGAATTTAAAAAGCCTAAAACAATTAAAAAAAAAACGATTGCAAAAATAGTCACATATAGAACAAAAAAGTTATAAACGAGAAACGCTATAAAAAGAAAAAAATAACCTTGAAATTATGACCCTACGTAAGTACGTATGAATTTTTTTTAATAAATGTTGTCCCGTTGGGGGACCGCTGCTATTTTAAACTTTAACAGAACGTTAGGCTAATCATTAGAGCGGTCCCCCGACGGGACAACATTTAATCAAAAAAATTCAGACGTACTTACGTAGGGTCATAATTTGCAGATAATATCGCCGCGATTCTCTCGCTCATGGAGACGGCCCCTAAGACGAGTAAACAATATAAATTGAAGCGGACACTCCTCACTGATTTGTTACTTGACTTGGCTCTGTTGCAGACCACCAAGAAGAAGATGACGCGCTACGAGAAGCAGATGAAGCGCTTCATGGACCAGAAGCGCATGAAGTCAGGCTCGCGCCGCGCCGTCGAGATCTCCATCGAGGGCCGCAAGATGGCGCTGTGACGTCACACACGCACACAGGGCGCGCTAGCTCGTGTCGCACGCACCGCGTTAATATCGAGATCGTTTTTTATTTGACCTTAAAGCGAAAGCACCAGGGCAGCCCGCGACATTCAAATTTTCTCTTTTTTTGCTATTTGTAGGTCAGTAATCATTGCAATCATCAATACAACTCTCTACGTCTAATTTACCCTATTAAATGTCTATTTCACGAATTTTATCTTAGAGAGTTATATTGATGATTGTAATTCTGTAAATACATATTTGTTACGGTAGCGAATCATATTTTGATCTACATACAATCTGACACTGACCTGCAAATTGCAAAAAACCTGTTAATATTTAATGTCACGCATTACGTTAGCGCATCCCCTTTAACATTTTAACGCGTGGTCTGATTAACTTGAAACTTGATATCAATAACAAAAATTGGGATAAAAAAACTTTTTCGTTAATATTCAACTATGATATAGGCTCAGAAATCTCGATGTAGCGAACCCATAGATACCAAGAAATTCAAATTTTTGTAATTTTTCATTTAAACTGACATAATTATTATTTTAATTAAAATTGTTTGAATATAATTATATTACTTTACTGTTCAGGGTTTCGTACCGCAAACGGAACCGATATAAGATCAATAATTTGTCGTCCATCTGACAGGTCCACTTTTCTCTGAAACGGATGTAGATATGGTTCCTTGGAACAATGAAAAATTCAAACTCCTAAGTCAACGCAGTCAAGAGACCAGTCAAATTATGTAACACATTTCGATGATTGCCTCACTTTTCAAAACCTATACTTACGGGTATTTCCCGTTTCCCCAGCATCAAGAATTTTGGCAAGAAGCAAGGTCTCGCAGTACAAGTAAAAGGAAAAATTTGTAAAGCTTGTTAATTTACAGTTTTATCACATAAAAATACTAGTTTTTGTGATTACAAACTTACAATTCCAGTTGGAGCATCTGTGGTAATGTAGAACGAGGTATGGGATGATAAAATTCTAACTGCAAAGTCAACTTTTTGAATTTTAAATTACGGATTAAAGTTTGTCTTTAATCCGGAATCGAAAAGCGAAAAAAAAAAAATGGCAGCCGGACATATAAAAACGACACTGCACTGATAGAAAGCTACACTATTGCCGAGTGCCGTAGGCTTTCTTCTATGCGCCATGCGGATGAAGTCACGGGCAGAAGCTAGTTATTAATCAATTAAAAATAGCAAGGGATCACCTGCTGTTTCTGGAGCTTAATTAATTAATTAAGTAAAGAAAATGATAATATTTATCGCGATAATGTATGTATACGCGATGTGCGTGCGACACAGCCAGCGCGTCGGCCGCGGCACAAGACCTTCAGCGACGACGACGTGTAGTCATAAGTCATAGCATAAATTACTACTTACTAAGGAACTGAATAAATTAATTATGTGACGAAGTGCTCTGTTTCATTTGGCCTACCTCGAATGCCCGCTTACAACCGCACCTGTCATAAGCACCACTGTAGCTCAAACAGCATTTATTAAAAAGCAATTGAAGAGCGCAAAATAAGTCTGCGCGCGGCTGAAATCGGAAATTTTCAGGTGTCAAGAGAGTGTGCTGTGTTCCGTGTTTTCCAAACTAAATAATTGCCATCATTACGCTGAAAGTGATTGAAACTGCTGGCAGGCGTCTTGAAGTCAAACATCGCGCGCAGGCTTATCTTGCGCGCACTCTACAGGCGCTTTTGAACTGTCAAAAGTCGGTCAATCTGAAAGATGAACCTGCCTATTCCCAAGTGTAGTAGGTTCGTACGGAGAAGAAACTCCAAGCACACTGCACGATGGCTACACCGGTCGATTTGTAGGTTTACTGTCCCCATAGATCTATGTCCGTACCCAAAGGGTGCCAACGGGTTGGTCAGCGCAGACAGCGGCAACTGCACAGTGTGCCGCCGCTTAAACTTGGCAGACGCAGCGGATGTTCGAGGATTCACGCGCGTGTTTGAGCAGTCTCGCGGATACTCGCGTGCGCTCGCCACCAGAATCCATATCATCAATCAATACAAGCTGTTGTTTTGCATCCTCGTTAAATTTCAGGAGGTTGTTATGAAATACATAATAAGTAATAAAAAAAAATACGATCCCTGATAAATAATGAATACTTACTTGTTTTTTTAGTTATTTAACAGTAGGTATTACGACAGTAACGTAAGGAAAAATTTAAATCTTTTCAGTAAAAGAGGTGACAGACACACATGTAGAACTAGAAATAGGGACCAATTAGTTCAACCAGGTTTCAGACTGGCTAAAGTAGACTCTTCCTTCATGGGGTACTGTTTAAAATGTTACAATAAAATACCTCCCCACATACTCCAACTCAATGAAACGAAATTCAAATCTTACATAAAACGCACACTATGTAGCCAAGCATATTATAAGTTGGGGGATTACGAGTACATCGCTGACAAAAATGCTTGGCTAAACGCTGGTCCTGCTCCACAGGACGCATAAATAAATTGATTAGCATGAAAATACATATTTCACACACGCCTACCCTACCTACATACTGTTGGAGCTGATGAAGATTTTAAAACACTATTTTTGCATTATATAAATTCAATCTCCTAGTATTGTATAATTGCATAGCACATATATTATGTGAGTACTATGTACACTCGGCTTCAGAGTAAAGGTACCCCCTTTGTTAATGACACCAAACCGTTCCTTTAAGTTTTTTGTAGTTTATCGTAAATTCTTTCTAACATGAATGATGTAACCAATACTTTTTAACCATTATTATGTATTCTGATTTAAAAGAGTGTCCATGGAGTTTCTTGCCCGTTCTTCTCCATAGGTAGGCCCGTTCTTCTACTACGCTTTGGAATGGGCAACTAGCTTCATTTTCTGACTGACCGGGCCCTTGACAATTCAAAAGTACCTGTAATTGGTTTAATTGAAATAAATACTTTTGAGTTTGAGTTTATTTAATTTGACAGTATTTCAGAATACACCTGTGCTGCGCTGCGTGTCGCGGGATCGATTCCCGCACGGAACAAATATTTGTATTGCCTACAGGTAAGGTACCTAGTTGTTCCGGGTCTGGCTGTTTGTGTATGTGAGTTTAAATGTTTGTACACGCACCGATTATACAGGAGAGTAATTCCTAGTGTGGGCCAACGTTTTATTAAAAAAAAAACACCACTTTCAAATAACAGAATCGCCCCGTTGCGTATGCATGCGGTAGGCAGTGTCGCACATAGATATATTTCTATGGTCGTACGACTACGTCGCTGTGTGCGTGCGTGTCGACGACCGGCAGGCCTCGCCCACCTTACAGCGGCGCGTGCGGCTAGCATTAGCTTAGTTCGAGATTCAAAATCACCTACATTATAAACTTTTGATCATTAAAAAGATCATTTTAAAGCTTAATTAGAATGTTAAAAATTTGTAAAAAATAAAAACGACGAATTGTCGACGCGACGCGGCGCGTGAGTAAGTATCGAACTAACGTGCGATGTTGCGATCAGGGTTGCCACTATGATGCGTATTCTAAATGCAACAGAAATATGTTAGTTCGCGTAGTGCGACGTCAGTTCATTCCTGTGTGTTATCTGTGTAATGCTGAGACATCACTCATACACGCACACGCACTGGCGGTCTGGTCGCACAGCAATGCGATTCTGTAACCATCTCACAGTGAAAACTTAGGTGATGTGAGCGTGGAGTGAGCTGCCGATCGATTCTGTAAAAATCTCACCGTGAAAAGTTAGGTGAAGTGAGCTTACAGTGAGCGTGATTCCAACTAATGCTAGGGACTGACACTATTTACAGCTCACTCTAAGCTCATTTCACCTAACTTTTCAGGGTGAGATTTTTACAGAATCGAACGCCAGTTCATAGCAATGTAGTCTTTATTATGCCACTGGAGTTTTGAGCGATACTGTACAGACGCCAGCAGGTCAAGCTACCCGAAACTGTCAAATTTTCCCATTCAACCTTGAACCTTAATACTTTAGCGATAAAGTTGAAAATCTATTAAAGAAATTTGACAGATTGTAGTAGCTTGATGTGCTGGCGTCTGTACATGCAAAAAGGATGGCCCCGAAAAATAATTTGTAAGTCTGTTTTCCCTTATTTTCAGTACAAGTCCGATTTGCAGTACGAAAAAGGTTGCCTTTTTAGGGGTCAGAATAGTTATTCCGTCTTTACTAAGAGATAAAATGCTACGTGAATTGCACGATACTCATTTAGGTATAATTCAAACTAAAAGTAATGCACGAAGTAGGATGTGGTGCCCGACATCGACGGCGACATCGAGCGTTGGATCCCTATCCAACGCTCCATGCGCGGTGCCCTTCCTGCGGCACGTGCGGCCCGCGCCACCGCGCGCCCGCAGCGCGTGCACATCGATTATATGACGGTAGGGCAGAGGGTATATCTCGTGGTTGTAGATTCTTACAGTAAATGGGTAGAAAGTTAACACATGCATAATGGTACTACAACTTTTGATGTACCGAATTTGTTGGTATCAGATAATGACGTCAAGATAAATTCGGACGAGTCAAAAGACGTTTTGCTCTGTAAATGGTATTAAATACCTGACTACGCCCATTTACCATCCGCCCAGTAATGTCCAAGCGGAAAATTCGGTGAGAACTTGTAAAAAAAAAAAACGGCCAAGTGCGAGTCGGACTCGCGCACCGAGGGTTCCGTACAATTTAAAATTATTAAAAATATTTTTATTGTATGATGTAACAAAAAATTTACGGTTTTCACAATTTTTCCTTTAACTTACTGTGCTATAAGACGTTGCTTCGTACCAAATTTCAAGATTCTGAGTTCACGGGAATTACCCTGTAGGTTTTGATTCCCTTGCGAGTGTCGAAAATTTGCGGCGTAAGTTTGATTTTTTCACAGCTCCAAAGGTCAGTAGACCTGAATATTTGATATAAATTCCAGCTTGATACCTCCACCCGTCCGTCCGTCACTCCTGAGAAAAAGGGTCTTGACAGACAGACGGACGGACGGACGGACAACAAAGTGATCCTATAAGGGTTCCGTTTTATCCTTTCGAGGTACGGAACCCTAAAAATTATAAAATGTATTTTAAAATATACTTTACCGTTGCATGATCTATATGAATTGTTGTTAGGATACTTATTTGTTTAATTATAGAAATACCGTTCACTGTACCACTGGGGAAACGCCAGCAAAGTTAATGTTTGGTAGAAATCTACGATCCCGTGTCGATTTAGTTTTACCTTCAAGCGAAGCTACCCACGTTGATACTTCGGCGGAGCCCGGGAAAAGACAACTTATGACTGGCGATGTGGTTTGGAACCGATGGTACAGCGCACGGAAAGAAACATGGCAGTTGGGCATATTAAAAAACAGAATGGCAATAAAATGTAAAATATAAATGACTTAGATCATCACTGTAAAGGCATGTAGATCAGTTACTGAAGTACATATACTGGTAGTAATCAGCCCACAGTTATAGTCAAAGTCAAAGTTTTTTTATTTGTAAAAGTATAAGAGATATTAAGGTGCCACATTAGCAACAGTTGCCCGACACTTCCAGTACCACTAGTTCAAGTCAAAATACAGCATTACCTACAGTATCTAGCGCAGTGGCGTAGCTAGCGCTGTGTCAGCCGTATCGACGATACGGGGCCCCTGAGCTACAGGGGCCCCCGACCGACGTGTCGTGTATTAGCAATTTTTTTTAAATAATATCACGAACCTAAAATTCTGGTTGATAAATAAACAAACAAAATTACACACAACAATAAACAATATGACAATTATATAGGTTTTCTGTTGTTTCATTTGTTTTTCTATTTCCAGTATGTGATAGATAGGTTATTGGTTTCGGCCGATAGTAAAGACACAGTAAGCTGTAGACAGATAGATATGTGCATTTTTTGTAATATTGTTTGTCTTAAGATTGACGGCGAATTCTTCGTCGTAGATGGACAGGTCTGTAGTTAAAAGAGTTATAGGTTAATCGTCGAGACGGTGAAACATTTAGTAGCTGGAAAGGGCTGTCGTCGAAAGTGACGCATATGAAAGGTTCTGTCGGCGAAATGTCCATAGGTGAAAGACCCTGCTGGGGAAACGCAAATAAATGAATCATCCTGTCGAAGAACAGTCCAATGGCAAATCGGTCGTAGCCGTCGTAGGAGAACGGTTGCTGAATCAAAATTCTGGTTGATAAATGAATATTTATATGTTACAGCCAAAGTAATAAATCTGGATATTATATATATTATCTAGCCATTATTTATAATATCTACTTAATTTAGATAAAGTAATAATTGACACAGAATTAATCACATTAACTAGCAATTTTATATAATATCTTCGAAGACTTGGATAATGTAATAAAACAAGTAGGTATAGGTAAAGATTATAAAATTACCTACATTTCAATTTACCTTAAGCATACCTAACTATATGTGTAGCAATATTATACTGTTATTTGAAAAGTAATCTATATATGTTACCGGCCAAACCCGATTTTAGAATGAACTAGTTTCGCCTAGGCTAAACTAGTTCTCCCTACACTGTGGCGCTGTGGCTGTGTGGTTTGGTTTTACATTCAAAAATATGTTTCTGGCACTCGCCGGCCGCTGCCGCGGCACCGCTCGCTTCGCTCGCTCGGCTCGTGCGTTATGTGGTCACAGTTCTAACCTAACCCAACCTAGCTTTTTCGATTTAACTATAACTTTTCGAGTGTAGGGAGAACTAGTTTGGCCTAGGCGAAACTAGTTCATCCTAAAATCGGGTTTGGCCGGTAACATAATAATTCTACATTAATTAACATTGTTATAAAGTTATTTAACTTTATAAAGAGAGCGGGAGGGGTAACAAGTCAGTTAGACCGTATTTTTTACTTTGGCTAACTTTGACCCGCTATTATGAATAATAACCGGATAAAGTGATTAATTTATCATATTGTCTAGTCAATTTTGCTATTATATATAATGACCAGTCATTATGTATAATAGCTATTTAATCACTATGACTGTAACATATACATATAAGAATATGATAAATAATATGTATTTCTGTAAATTGGTTCAAAAATATGTTTAAAAAGGGGGTGAGTAGGTGAGCACCGAGATGACGACTAAGAGAGAGAAGCATGGAAGAAAACTGTGTCTGCCTCATTGGTCTAGTGGTCGCAAGCGCTACTGCTGAGCATGAGGTCCTAGGTTCGATTCTCGGGTCGGGCAAAGTGTTATTGGGTCTCGGCTTCCAATCTAACCGGATGCACCTGAATGCCAGTATTTTACCTCCGGAGCGACTGGCTATCTGACCTCCACAACCCAGGTAATACGATGTCCCTTGGTAATACTAGGTGTCAGAGTTTCGGGCTTCTGACGACCCGTAACGACTGTCAAAGATCCACGAATGACAGCCGGGATCAAGAGGCACGGAGGGCGGTCTTGGTATGTTAAGATGGTCACACATCCACGGACCTACCGCGGCAAGAGTAGCTGAACCTTCAATCGACTCGTGCGGCTGTTATTACTTAGCCACGAGCCCCTCACCTTCTAAGTCAGTATGCTATATTCTTAACCATCAATCGACTCGTGCGGCTGTTATTACTTAGCCACGAGCCCCTCACGTTCTAAGTCAGTATGCTATATTCTTAACCATCAATCGACTCGTGCGGCTGTTATTACTTAGCCACGAGCCCCTCACCTTCTAAGTCAGTATGCTATATTCTTTATTTTGTAAAAACAATTCCCTCTGTAGCTTCACAGTTAGGTAAAAACTAATGTCGCACCTGTTGCACCAAATGCGGAATGTGTCGCAGATGATGGTGATGGGGATGAAGGGCGTGATTGTGAGGTGATTGAGAGTGAGGGAGGGGACGCTGATAATTTAGCATCGCCGCCGTCACCGGCAGCGCAGCCCGAGGTATACTCGTGTCCGAGGGCAATCAGTCTCGAAGTACGGAAGAGTGTAATGTTGACGTACCGCGCGCACCATCACCCAAACTCTCGCGCCCAAAGCGCAATAGGAAGGAGGTACATTATAAAAAATACTTTTAACGGTTTTGTTTTGTGTTCTGATCATTTATGTTAACATAATTAGTTTTAAAATTATTATACATAAATATAATTGTCACCAAGAAAATGTAAGTGTGAAGGAGTGATATGTGCGGCATGTGTGTGTGATGTGTCAGTATTAAACTAGTGTTCATGTAAGATGGTTGTTTCCTTTCTCTTCAGCTTAACATACATTTCAATAGTGCACAAGTGTGCGCGTAGACACCCGCTGACCGACCAACGGCTTAACGTGCTCTCCGAAGTACGGAACCCCCGTGCTAACACGAAGTACGGAACCCCCGTGCTAACACGAAGTACGGAACCTCCGTGCTAACACCGCCAATTTCCAAACTCCGGGCTGTTACAAAAAAAATCCTAAAAGAAAAACTCAATAACACCAACGGCAACAACAATAACACCAACGGCAACAACAATAACACCAACGGCAACAACAACTAAACCAACCACATTATTCGGGCAACTAATACCAAGGTTGTGGCGGTGGAGGGCGATTTCAGCAAAACATGGTCGAGACAGTTCGCGATTCTGGTTGGGAAAGTGTGTGCCGGAAAGCCCGAAAGCATTGCATCTGACGCAGTAGTATTTAAATATTCATAAGCATTACAGTGGAGGCTACTCGGCACAATGTGAATGTTTGTCTCCAATAACAGCAATTGGTTTGTAAACTGCAAGCTCATAACTGGCTATCATCCAAACTAGAAAGGAAAGGTGATAAATCCCTGTACGAGGGAGATCGGTATAGGGCGGATAGTGTAACCTTGTCGGAAAATATAAGCACCAGGCAGTCTGCATCTTTAAAAGAACGGATCTCTACAAAGCACTTCAATAAATCTTTAGTATAAGCAACAGCACCTTCATTCTGGTTTTTAAATGAGGAAGAGTGGGTTATGTCCCCGGGTAAGGCAGGGATATTGGGACAAATTGCTCAGTCAGCACTCAGATGGTTAGATCATGTTAAAATAGAACGTCAATCTTGTATCTGTACACAAATACATAGATGATTAAAATCACAGTTATTATAGTTATTAAAGTTATATTATGAGAGAAGTTTTTACAAATTGTCTACCAACTATAATCACTAAGCTTGCTTTGGCTCCGTGTAAACCTGCCTTGGTAGTAGCGAGGGAAGAAGAAGGCTGTTGTCATGCTCTCGCAGAGCTCCACTACCATGGGCGTCCGCGCGTGTGACGCAGTCCACCAGTGAGCCGTGTCCCTCGGCACGGCGCTCCTCAGTGCACGCCGCGGGGTGTCTGACCGCCCAAGGGCTCTTTGGGGCCTGTGGACATTTTAAGGTTTCCGTAAGCAAATGTTAAAAAACGGAACCCTTTTAATTTCGTCATGTCCGTCCGTCCGGATGTCACA
The DNA here is from genome assembly GCA_949629185.1 of Apamea crenata. Taxonomy (NCBI): domain Eukaryota; kingdom Metazoa; phylum Arthropoda; class Insecta; order Lepidoptera; family Noctuidae; genus Apamea; species Apamea crenata. The sequence goes on from OX451378.1 coordinate 13,144,112, forward strand.
CAGCCATTTTACTCGGAGACTATTTGCACTATATTGATGAAAATTGGAAAGGTGTATTCTGTGGATCGCTAAACAAAATGGTGTAGAGAAATAACGAAACAAAAAATAATTAGGGTTGGCATTCCCCTGCTGCAACATGTAACCGCGGAAAAAAAAACAATACACGTTAGCGTGTGGGGTAGATATTGCTGGATCCCATAAATAAAAAGATTATGATGTTTATAAGTGACTTTGCCAATGCCAATGTATTTTGAGATATGGAATACTTTCGGTTATAGCCGCAGAGATAACTTTGTTTTTCATAGTTTAGTCGAGAAATACTATGAAATAAAACTTATTTTTGTGGCCGAAATCAGTACTGTGCATGCGTAAATATTCATCCCGACTACGGGGCCCTACACTGTGCGTGGTGTGACACGACTACGGGGCCCTACACTGTGCGTGGTGTGACACGACTACGGGGCCCTACACTGTGCGTGGTGTGACACGCACTTGGTTCATGTAAATATTCATACCGACTACGGGGCCCTACACTGTGCGTGGTGTGACACGACTACGGGGCCCTACACTGTGCGTGGTGTGACACGCACTTGGTTCATGTAAATATTCATCCCGACTACGGGGCCCTACACTGTGCGTGGTGTGACACGCACTTGGTTCATGTAAATATTCATCCCGACTACGGGGCCCTACACTGTGCGTGGTGTGACACGCACTTGGTTCATGTTTTTAAATCAAATCAAATGTTGATTTGCTAGAAATACTTAACTAAAAGAAGCAGTTGTTTGTAGTGATTATTATTCGTAAAGATTATTGTTATGTTGTAAAGTAAAGTGTTATCACTACTTACCTCTTATTCGTTTATTGAGATAGAGTGTATGATAGAAAATAGGCGGCGTGGAGAAGGCTGTGAAAATTAAATAAACAATTGAATTAATCATTTTAAGTTTGTTCTTGGGATAAATTCATTCCAACTACGGAACCTTTCGTTGTGCGTGGTCCGACACGCACTTGACCAGTTTTTTAAGGTTCCGTACCCAAAGGGTAAAAACGGGACCCTATTACTGTATCTCACGAACCGTGATAGCTAGACATGAAATTTTCACAGATGATGTATTTTTGTTGCCGCTATAACAAAAAATACTAAAAACGGAAAAAAAAAAAATTTAAGTGGGGCTCCCATACAATAACAAACGTGATTTTTTTGCCGTTTATTGCTAGATATTAATAACGGCAACAGGTAGACGCTTGAAATATTCACAGAATATTTAGTTGTATATTCACTTTAAAAATAAATAATTAAATTGAAATCTATTATAAAATTCAAAGTCCTGGACTGACTGACTGACTGACTGACTGAGACATCAACGCACAGCCTAAGCCGCTGGTCCTAGAGATATGAAATTTGGAGGGTGTATTCTTCGTAAAGAGTAGGTATCCACTAAGAAGGGGTTTTTCGAAATTCCACCCCTAAGAGGGTGAAATGGGGGGATTTTGTTTGTATGAAAAATCTCATTCCTTGAGTTAGTAAACTTGAAACTTGGCACGAATACTTATCTAAGTAAAATATGAAGTTTGGCATTTTTTGTTTTTATAAACTACCCCCTAAAAGGGGATTGGGGGGTTTCCAAGTTGTATGGAAGAATTGTAGCGCGCGGTCCGATTAACTCGAAACTCAGTATTGATACTTTCGACGGAAAATAATTAATAATAAGTATGTAAAGTGGTCGAAAATTGACCCGTGACGGGGCAAAAAGGGGTAATTCGGTTTTTAGGGGAGGATTTGAACTTGAAACTGTATGTTACATTTTCACGCCTAAACCACTGAGCTTCTGATTTGGCAAAGATATAGATGGCATCCTGGGGAAGCACACTTTTTATCCTGGTAACACGTTCCCGTGGGATAAGTTCGTGGGATAAGCACACAAACTTCAACACCCCCCTTTGAGGGGTGTCAAAGGGGGGTGTTGAAGTTTGTGTGGAAGAAATTGAATGCGCGGTCCGATTAACTCGAAACTCAGTATTGATACTTTTGACAGAAAATAATTAATAATAAAAGTATGTAAAGTGGTCGAAAATTGACCCCTGACGGGGCAAAAGGGGGTAATTTGGTGTTTTAAGGGAGGATTTGTACTTAATAATAATAATAAGATTTATTGATCAACTAGGACACGGCAAGGTATTATATAACGCATAAGCATGGAGTTTCTTATTCTAGTTAGTGGGTGCCGTACTGCTCTCCTAGATAAGTTACAAAATAACCTGTGTTTAAGAGAAACAGTTTCGATCCCCGTCATAAATGGTTGACCTATAACAGCACGTGTAAAATATGTATAATTATAAATAATTATGTGTATGGTAACACTGGTATACAGTGGTTTTGTTGCCCTGGATATAAGACTGATTTTGGATATATTTATGCTCACAATTCATGAAACTATCAATGATTTTGTAAGAATTGCTCTTAATTTTGTTAAAATTATGACTGATAAAATCAATTTTTATGAACGAAAAGCTGATTATTGTTCAAATTTTGAGATTTGTGAAAATCATAAAAATAAGAGCACAGTCAGTGCTTTCATAAATATATTCTTGATCTGGATACTTGAAAACATGAGAATTTTCACAGAAATCCAGGGCAACAAAAAAAAAATCTTTTTTTTGTAGAGCTGTGTAATCATTACAGCAAGCTACAAAATGAGAGACAAAGCTAAGTAATTACCGAGAGGCAGTCCAGCGGGCCAAGGATATGGCCCGCGAGGAGATGCTGGAGACTCTGAACAGAGATCCATGGGGGCGCCCTTACAAAATGGTGCGGAATAAACTCCGCACCTGGGCCCCCCCGCTGACGCAGAGTCTCCGCCCTCAGCTGGTGGAGGAGGTGGTGAGCGCTCTGTTCCCTTCACGGGGGGAGCATACTCCCCCGCCTATGGCTCCGCCAATAGCGGTGTCCGAAGCGGACCACACGGACGACGACGACGACACCCCTGAAGTGACCGGGGTAGAGCTGGGAGCGGCGGTAATCAGGCTGAAGGCCAAAAATACCGCCCCAGGACCCGACGGCTTGCCGGGTAAAGCCTGGGTCCTGGCCTCGACGGCTCTCGGGCCTCGACTGGAGGCGCTCTTAAGCGCATGCATGGAGAGAGGCCAGTTTCCACTGCGTTGGAAGACGGGGAAGCTGGTCCTCATTCAGAAGCCAGGGCGCCCTGCGGACTCTCCGTCCGCATACCGGCCCATTGTGCTGCTCGACGAGGTTGGCAAGCTCTTCGAGAGAGTGATTGCGGGCCGCCTCGTCGGGCACCTGGTGGGGACGGGGCCGGATCTTGCGGATAGCCAGTTCGGCTTCCGCAAGGGGCGCTCGACGGTGGACGCCATCATGCGCGTTAGAGCCCTCACGACGGGGGATGCGGTGTCCCGGGGTGGGGTCGTCGTGGCGGTGTCACTCGACATCGCCAACGCGTTTAACACCCTGCCCTGGAGTTGCATTGGGGAGGCACTCCGGTATCACCGGGTGCCGACCTACCTCCGTCGAGTAGTCGGGGCGTATTTGACGGACAGAGCCGTCATCTACCCCGGTCGCGACGGGAACTGGAACCGGCGAGAGATGTCGTGCGGTGTCCCACAGGGATCGGTTCTGGGGCCGCTCCTGTGGGACATCGGTTACGACTGGGTGCTGCGGGCAGACCTCCCTGATGGCGTCAGCGTAGTTTGCTACGCTGACGACACGCTGGTCCTGGCGCAGGGGAGGTCGTATCAGGCGGCGGCCGACGCGATGACACGCGGGGCTGCGATAGTCGTGGATAGGATCCGGCGGTTGGGTCTCGAGGTGGCATTGCACAAGTCCGAGGCCATGTCCTTTCATGGGCCCCGGTACGGGCCACCTTCGGGATCCCAACTGATGGTAGGAGGGGTTCACATCGGCGTCGAGGCAACGATGAGATACCTGGGTCTCGTCCTCGACTGCCGGTGGAACTTCGTCGAGCATTTCCGACGTTTGGCCCCCAAACTGGAACGGGCCGGGGCCGCCTTAAAGCGGCTCCTGCCCAACCTGAGGGGGCCAAACGCCTCCTGCCGGAGGCTTTACGCGGGGATCGTGCGGTCCATGGCCCTATATGGGGCCCCGGTGTGGGCGCGTTCACTGCGGCTTCGAGCCGCACACTACCTGAACGCGCCCCAGAAGGTGGTAGCCGTAAGGCTGATCCGGGGCTACCGCACGATCTCGCGCGAGGCAGCAAGCCTCCTTGCCGGACTGCCGCCATGGGATCTGGAGGCGATAGTGCTCGCGCGCCTGCATGATTGGCGCGCGGAGGCACTAAGCCGGGGGGAAACTCTGCACCCGCGGCAAATCGCTGCGGAGCGGACGGACCTCCGGCGCGATCTCATGGCGGAATGGAAGGCGCGACTATCGCAACCCAGCGCAGGGCACGCCGCGATAGCGGCGATAAGACCCCTCTTTGAGGAGTGGCTAGAGAGGCGTCACGGCGTTCTCACGTACCGCCTGACGCAGGTCCTCTCCGGACACGGATGTTTCGGGAGGTTCCTGCATATCATCAGGCGGGAGGAGACGCCCGGGTGTCACCACTGCCAGGATCGCCCAGAGGACACGGTGGAGCATACGGTGGCGGTCTGCCCTGCTTGGGCGGAGCCCCGCCGTGTCCTCGTAGAGGCGATCGGCAACGGCGGCGACCTCTCGCGTCCGGCCCTGGTGCAAGCCATGGTCCGGGGCGAGAGGGAGTGGGAGGCAGTCACCTCCTTCTGCGAAGCAGTCATGCTAGCGAAGGAGGTGGCGGGGAGGCTGAGAGAAAATACCTCACGCCTCAGCCGCCGCGGGAGACGCTCCGGGCGTCGGGAGCCGCGTGACGACTCCCGGCCACCGTAGGCGCGGGCCTGCGGGCGGTGAGTAATGGGTAGCTCACCGTCCGATCAGGACCAGGCCCGTGCCGGACGGCGCGTTGTGTTCCACGCGCGCCTCAAAGAGATGTCAGCAGAGGACGGGGCCCCACAGGGCCGAAGCCTGCCGGGGCGGCGGGATTTTCCGAAAGGTTAACCGCTGCCCTGGAACAGAAAGGGCTAAGGACGGAACACGGGTGGGTTTTAGTCAGTAAAAGTCTGACACTCCCTTCCGCTCCACCCAGAGCGGGAGGGGTCATTTGATGATTTCCCATCCACAAAAAAAAAAAAAAAAAAAAGCTAAGTAATTAAACAAAACAAGAAACATAAATAACTTAAAATAAAAAAATAGCGATTTTGGAAAATAAAAATTTATAAATAAGAAAAAAAAAATAATAAAAAATGTTCAGTGATTAGGTGAGGTGTGTATATTGTTAGTGTGGTGAGTGTGTGTGGTGACTTGAAACTGTATGTAACATTTTCACGCCTAAACCACTGAACTTCTGATTTGGCAAAGAGATAGATGGCATCCTGGGGAAACACATACTTTTTATCCTGGTAGCACGTTCCCGTGGGATAATTTCCGACATCCACGCGGGCGAAGCCGCGGGCAGAAGCTAGTATAATAATATAATAAATATTTAAGGGGGGCCCCATACCTACAACAGACGTGATTTTCAAATTCCACGCGGACGAAGTCGCGGGCAGAAGCTAGTAAACTAGTATCGGGATAGCCTCAGAAGTGTTGCAGAAATAAAATCCAGTATCTCCACATCTCCACAGCACTTTAATCACAAATTCACCTCTTTCTTGGAACGGTTGCGCGATGTCTGTCTATCGCAACGACTGTCAGTTATGACATTAACTTCGATTATGAATACACTATCTTAAATTAATATAATGGCTATTAACAAACGATTACTTATCTACAATTAGTTGATAATTAATAATACATTTAATTATTATCTTTTATATTAACAATGTAATATATTTCACTATAAATTAAAATTGTTTAAACTTTAACTTTTGTTTAATGTTGATACTTATTACAGTCAATACAACATCTATGTACTCGTATTAGAGGTATAATAATTCCAGGATATATATGTCGGAGATGGTATGTCTGTCTCTCATTAACATCAGGCATATTTTAATTTCTGTGGGCGTACTATGGGTAGTGTTGGTTATAGCACAATACAGAAACGGTTTGCAGTTCAAATCAGATTATAATTTACGAACAAGTTAGTCACACTAGCAAATCACGCACTGTAGAGTGTAGGTACACACTTAACGATACGGAAGGCGAGACAGTTTATAGCACAAGTTGTCCGTACGACGTCCAATGTTTAGATGATCCCGAGAGCTGTTGAGATCGTGTCGCCCCTGTAAGGGGGCGAGGCGAGCGGTACCGGGGCTTTGCCCCCCGGCCGCAGAGTGCTATGCGGTGGCCCGTAAACACGGGCCCCTCGTGATGTTAGCACGGTATGGCTGAACGCCTGTTGAACGCGCGTGAGTTGCGCGCGTCCATGTGTGTGGTTGATATGAGTTTTTCTGTAGGCGCGCCGCGGCGCCGACTCACAGCGCCGCTATCTTCACGACACCTCGGCGGTCTGTCCCCGCCAGGTGAGACCCCCAGTTACCTGGGGGAGGCCCGGCGGGGGACGTCTCCGTCCACCCCCACGAACTCAGGCTAGACTCCGTGTAGCGCCACGAGATGGCGCTGGCGTTACGAATAAACGAATGACTCCGACATATAGAATAATATTAATCAGACGTACATTATACTAATTAGGCTTACATCTCGGCCTTCTTGTGAAAGCGAGTCCCTTCGCGAAAAAGAATGACGTTTACTCTTATCGGGATAAACAGAGTACCTCTACCTATTATTAATATTTTTTTTAATACTTTTATTACAACATGATTGAATTGAGAAAGAAATCATTGCTGTTATTATTATACCACTAGCTTCTGCCCGCGGCTTCGCCCGCGTGGATGTCGGAACTTATCCCACGGGAACGTGCTACCAGGATAAAAAGTATGTGCTTCCCCAGGATGCCATCTATCTCTTTACCAAATCAGAAGTTCAGTGGTTTACGCGTGAAAATGTAACATACAGTTTCAAGTTCAAATCCTCCCCTAAAAACCGAATTACCCCTTTTTGCCCCGCCAGGGATCAATTTTCGACAACTTTACGTACTTATTATTAATTATTTTCTGTCGAAAGTATCAATGCTGAGTTTCGAGTTAATCGGACCGCGCATTCAATTTCTTCCACACAAACTTCAACACCCCTATATCCCCCTTTGAGGGGTAGTTTGAAAAACTTATAATGATAAACTTTATTACTTACTTAGGCAAGTATTGTTGCCAAGTTTCAAGTTTATTAACTAAATTAATAAGATTTTTCATATAACTGTACCCTGCTTTTCACCCCCAAAGGGGTGAAATTTTAAAATATTCATGAACATTCATAACTTGACTCAAAGATTATTTATACCAATTTTATAATTAATCAAGCCACTTATTATGACCCTCCCCTGTAAAATTAATTACCCCATTTTCAACCCGTTAGGGGTAGATTTCCAAAAAATCCTGATACATGTTATTCTTTATTTTTGGTCTTAAGTATAAACACTGAGTTACGAGTTAATCGGACCGCGCGTGCAAATTCTTCCACACAAACTTTAACACCCCTATATCCCCTTTGAGGGGTAGTTTTGAAAAACTAATAATGATAAACTTTATTGCTTACTTAGGCGAGTATTCATGCCAATTTTCAAGATTATTTTTCATGTAAACTGTATCCCCGCTTTTCACCCCCACAGGGGTGGAATTTAGAAAAATCATTTGGGATGTGTTCATAACTTGACTCAAAGATTATTTATACCAATTTTCGAGTTAATCAAGCCACGCTGTAAAATCCTCCCCTGTAAAATTGACTACCCCTTTTCAGGCCGTCAGGGGTAGATTTTCGAAAAACCCTGATACACATTATTCTTTCCTTTCAATTATAGGTATAAATAATGAGTTTCGATTAAATCGGACCGCGCGCTACAATTCTTCCATACAAACTTTGAAACCTCCCAATCCCCTTTTAGGGGGTAGTTTAAAAAAATAAAAAATGCCCATCTTCATAATTTACTTAGATAAGTATTCGTGCCAAGTTTCAAGTTTATTAACTCAAGGAATAAGATTTTTCATCCAAACAAAAATCCCCCCATTTCACCCTCTTAGGGGTGGAATTTCGAAAAACCCTTTCTTAGTGGATACCTACTCTTTATGAAGAATACACCCTCCAAATTTCATGTCTCTAGGACCAGCGGTTTAGGCTGTGCGTTGATGTCTCAGTCAGTCAGTCAGTCAGGACTTTGAATTTTATATATATAGATAAGACAATATCTCCAAATTTATAAGGAATTGTAAATATAAATTATACAATTGCGTTGCTCTGAAAATAAAGATTTATTTTAGTATTTACACACAAACAACAATAATAATAATGTTTCACTTAAATCATACTATCCTACCTGAAAATAAAGAAACGACATTTAAAGTTTATTCTTTAAATAATCAATTCCTTTCTAAATAATATTATTAAAACGAGTTATGCAAAAATTATGCGTTCTGTCTTCTTGACACATAAGCTGCCTAACCAACCGTGATGGCCACCAATACTCACAGCGCCATCTCTATGTTACGTGAGTATAGTTACCGACGGAAGAGCGCAAATTAAAGAAAATATATAGTTTCTTTACATCTCCCCTCCCAAAGAAGAAAATTTTCAAGAAAATTTTCACTTATTATACACTTAAGTAATTAAAACTTAATCTTAACTTTACTGTGCTATATTAACTATACAAAATTTACTACCAAATAGATGTAATACAGAATTTTGCCAGTATTATTTCTAGTTTTACGTAGGTATTGGTATAAGCTTAGTGATATGAAAGAGATTTGACTCTGACTTTTTGCGACCTGTATCAATTCTGTATATTGAACTTGATATCTTTTCAATAATTTTAAATGGACCAATCTTCAGGTCATCTAATTTATTTCTATTCAGTCTGTTCCCATTCTCTACGTATACCATATCCCCTGTATTGAAATAAAATTGTGTTCTATTTTTATCAAATATTTGTTTATTGTAATTATGTGATTTTATTGAATTTTCATATGCTGTTTTTTTATCTTCAATCCATTCAACTTCTGTTTTATCTCTTCTTAGTTCATTTGGTAAAAATGAAACATCCGTACCATCTAGTAGGTATTTTGGTGCAAAGCCAGTAACTGTATGTTCTGTATTATTATATATATCTACACAGTTATGAGCAATGGTTGTCCATGCTCTTTTATTAGTTTTTTCGTTTATTTTACATCTGATTTTGTTAACAAGTGTTTGATTAAGTCTCTCATTTAAACCGTTAGAAAATGGGGCATTTACTGCTGTAAAGATCATTGTTATTGATTTTTCATTTAAAAATGCTTTGAATTCTTTTGAATTAATTCCTGGGTATTGATCAGTGAGAAGCATTCCAATTGTATCAGAATCTGTTACGTGATTTATAAGTTTAATAAAATCATTAGCATTTTGTGTTTTTGAAGTAACTATGTAAGCGTATCGTGTAAAGTGGTCAACAAGAAGGTGTAAATATCTTTTCGTTGATCGTGAGCCTCCAAACCCTCCAATCGTGTCTATTGAGACAATTTCAAATGGTTTTGTGGCAGGGCCTAAGTGTGACATCAGCCCGTACTTATCCTGTCCTCTCGTTTTATTTTTTATACATATCTCACAACTTTTACAATATCTTTTAATATTTGTCGTTAAATTTTTTGCTGTGTATAATGTACTAATTTTGTATTGCATTTGTTTTACACCCAAATGACACATGTTCTCATGTACATCTTTAATAAGTTTTTTACTAAAATCTTCTGTCAAAATAATTTTCTCACGTTTTCGAATCTTTTTATAGAAAACATTGTTTTTTGATTTTAATTTTGATTTATTATTTTGTATATCTTTATTGTTTTCTTGATCCGTAACAATATCATTTAATTTTATTATGTTTACAATTTTTAGTTGTTCATCTGTATTCTCATCTGCATTCAATACTGGGTTTCGACTTAAACAATCTGCTTCTATGTTATCTTTTCCCGGGATATATTTAATTTTAAAATCATACTGTGACAAGTAGTAAGTTAAATCTCCTAATTCGTCATCTGTTCTTGACTTAATATTCAAATCTTGCAATGGTTTATGGTCAGAATATACTGTAAACGATCTGCCTATAAGCCAGTATTGCCAGTATCTTATTGCTTCTTTAATAGCCAGACATTCTAAATAAATAGATTTTTTTTTTGTACTTGATTAAATTTTTTTGAGAAGTATGCCACTGGCTTATTTATTCCATTTGGTTGTGTTTGCTTTAGCACTGCCCCGATACCTTCTAAAGATGCATCTGTGTGAATAATTATCGGCAAATTCTGATCAAATATTTCTAAGATTGGTTGTGAACACAATAAGTTCTTTATGTCTTCAAATGATTTTTGGCAATTTGCAGACCAAATAAATTTTTGATTTTTCCTCAGCAAACAATGAAGAGGTTCTAAAATTACCGCACTTTTTGGTATATACTCATGATAGAAGTTAATTTTCCCCAGAAATTGTCTAACATTTTTCTGAGTTTTCGGTATTGGAAAATCTTTTATTGAAACTAAATTATCCCTTATTGGCCGTACCGTATTATTATGTATTACATGTCCAAGATATTTCACTGAATCCGAAGCAAATGTACATTTTGTAAATTTCAGTCTAAAACCTTCCCTTTTTATAGCTTCTAGCAATTGTGTTAGCTGGTCAATATGCTCAGTGAAAGTCTTAGAAAATATTAGGATATCGTCTATATAGTTAACTGCAAAATCAGTAAGCTTATACTTTCTTAAAATGTTACTTAGTATCCTTTGGAAAATAGCTGGCGACGTCTTCAAACCAAAAGGTAAACATGTCCATTGATAATGTCCTTCCTGTGTTACAAAGGCAGTTTTCTTCCTATCTTCAATTCTTAGCGGGATTGACCAGAAAGCTGAATTGATGTCCAGTGTTGTGAAATATGTTGAGTTCCTTGTCTTTATCACTAGGTCGTCGATCAAAGGAAATGGTTGAGCTTGTGGTACCACTATTTTGTTTAGATCTCTAAAATCTATACATAATCTAGATTTTCTATTGTCTTCTTTTTTGAAAGCCAAAATTACTGGCGCCGCAAATGGACTATAAGATTCTTCTATGACATTTTTGTCAAGTAACTTTGTTATTTGCTCTTCTATTTCCCTTTTGTCTTCAATTGAACATCTATAAGGTCTTTTACTGCAGTATTTGTCCATAAGCAGATCAATCCGTGCTTCATATTGTCTGACCGTGCCAATGTCGTATTTGTCTTTTGCAAAGGTTGATTTGTAAGTGTCTATCAGTTTGTTTATTTCTAACTTTTGTTGAGTATTTAATTTACCCATACTTATTTTGAAGTCTTCTTCTTTTACGTGTTCATTAAAATTTATTGAACACGGGTTTGTTTCATCTTTCACTTCCTTAGAAATGTTATTTTTATCTTCGTCCTTTTTCATAGGATCTTTTTCTTCTTTTATTTTTATTTCTTCTCCTTTTTGTATGATTTTCAAATTCTCATCTTGAACCAGTCTAAATTGTTTAATGATATCCAGTCCCATTAAAAAATCATATTTAAATTCTTCTCCATCGATTATATAAACATCGACTGTGTCTTCAATATCAAAGATTTTGATTTTAATAGTTGTCAAACCAACTGTCTTTTTAACACCATTAATTGTGATTAAATTATCACTTTTTGATTCATCATCTCCTTCTTCTTTCAGTCTTGTTAATTTGGAATTAATTACAGAAACATTTGAGCCTGAATCATATATTCCAAATATTTCTAATTGTGAATTTAATAATAGTTTGACTTTAATTAATGGTGTTATTATTCGTTTTTTGTATAATTACGATTGAGTTCAACATCGATGACTGAATTATTTATGGTTTTATTATTGTTTCTCTTGAATGATGGGTGATTATTTTCTTCCGTCTGTTTAAACCAGCAGTTTTCTTCAGGGTGGAACCGAATACCTTTATTTAAATTTTCACAAGTTATACATGGTTTTATTTTATCAGCTTTTTCTTTATAATCATATGTTTTTTTTTTTTATTCTTGCTGAAATACTTTTTGGTCGCTACATATTCATGTTTTCCAATTTCATTATAGAGGTTCGCAGTTGATTTTACACTTTCTTTGTCAATTTTATCCATGATATAATCTGGTAATCCCATTACAATAAGATTTATAATTGTTTGGGTGTCAATGTGCTTGTTGATCTCTAATAACAATCTTTCCTTTTTTGTGGCATATTCTAGTAACGATCCTGCTTGAAATCTAAATGTGAATGCATATTTGATTTGGGACCAACCTTTATTTCCGTATGTTTCACAAAAGTTAGTTTTCCATAGTGCCCATTCAGAATTCACCGTTAATTTTATTAACATACTGCTGTACCAATCTAGGCACTGTTTTTCCAAGAGATGTTTTAAAATCTCAATTTTCTCTTCATTCTGTTGAATCTCGAACCTTTCACATTCACTCTCAAATTCCCTAATCCATTGGTCAGCATTTGATGTTTTATTTGAAAATTTTTCTATCAAAAACCGTTCAGAGGTTTTTCCTAAGTTTTTTTTCTCTGGTGCATTGCTGCTAGTGTCATTTTGCCTGTTTAATGTCACCCCTATAATTTCCTCTAAATACTGGTCACCAAACTGTACATTTTCACCTTCATCTAAATATATTTTCCTCATATCTTCAGTTAATGGGATCCATATTGCGCGTGTTTGGTGTCTTTTTTTAAGGGAATTTTTTATTTTCGTATACACGTCTGAAGATGTTATGGTAGTGTGCTTACTCACGGGCTTTGACTCATATGGTATCTCAAAAACACATCCGTCCGGTGTCTCAATTGAGGTTATACATATCACGTTTGTTTTTCCGTCCGTTGACCCCAAGACTACAAATTTAAATCGTAGTTTTTCCATTTTGCTTGTTTTTCACTAGAAATGTCGTTTTATAAGACAATATCTCCAAATTTATAAGGAATTGTAAATATAAAATAAACAATTGCGTTGCTCTGAAAATAAAGATTTATTTTAGTATTTACACACAAACAACAATAATAATAATGTTTCACTTAAATCATACTATCCTACCTGAAAATAAAGAAACGACATTTAAAGTTTATTCTTTAAATAATCAATTCCTTTCTAAATAATATTATTAAAACGAATTATGCAAAAATTATGCGTTCTGTCTTCTTGACACATAAGCTGCCTAACCAACCGTGATGGCCACCAATACTCACAGCGCCATCTCTATGTTACGTGAGTATAGTTACCGACGGAAGAGCGCTGTACAAATTAAAGAAAATATATAGTTTCTTTACATATATAGATAGTACAATTGGCAATGAAATAATTACAACATCTACACAAAACATCTACACGGATCTGACATCTAGACACGAAACAAGCACAAATGCTGATCAAGGCTTATAATTACATGATAAACTAATCTAATATAATCGAAATAATGTTATCTAATCGTAGTCCATTAAATTTAATAGTAAGTAATTTATTTATATTAGATTAATATAAATAAACACTTTAACAAATTAGGATTTTTTTTTTAAGAAAGTTGCTTCACTCGGATGAAATTGGGGGCAGAAGCTAGTTAGGTACTTTATATATCTACTAGCTGACCCGGCAAACGTTGTTTTGCCATATAAATTATTTTTAGCTGCCCGACGCTACTTCGTTCGCGTGGTGTGCTGCCCTCTACCCTACTCCTACCCTACTCCTACACTACTCCTACCCTACTCCTACCCTTCTCCTACCCTACTCCTACCCTACTCCTACCCTACTCCTACCCTACTCCTACCCTACTCCTACCCTACTCCTACCCTACTCCTACACTACTCCTACCCTACTCCTACCCTACTCCTACACTACTCCTACACTACTCCTACCCTACTCCTACCCTACTCCTACACTACTCCTACCCTAGGGTGGACATCCCTTATCACTTAAGGGTTTGAAAAAAAAAAAAAAAAAATAGATAGTAGCCGATTCTCAGACTTACTGAATATGCACAAAAAATTTCATCAAAATCGGTCAAGCCGTTTCGGAGGAGTATGCAGACTAACATTGTGACACGAGAATTTTATATATAAGATTATTCTTAAGTGTTCAAATAGATACAAAACCCTAATAACCCTCATAATGTTATAATTTAAACTTTAACAAATTAATGTGTTTTTGTTACGTTTAACATGTTTAAATATTTGTATGCCAGTCCACGGCGAAACATGTAAGATCATAACTTTATTAATTTAAAGACCTTAATGTTGTACCCTTTTTTAAAGCAAATAAATATATTCTATTCTATGTATTCTAAGATCGAATTTGCAAATAGTTGATTATATTTAAAAAACTGGTCAAGTGCGAGTCGGACTCGCGCACCGAGGGTTCCGTACAAAGTAGGTATGTACCAATTTTCGGTGGAAGTTTACATGGTAATGTATGTACATCATATTTATATTTTTTTTTATTCTCTTATTATGGAAGTTACAGGGGGGGGGGGGGGGTGGACACACATTTTACCACTTTAGAAGTGAAGAAAACAATGATATTAGAAACCTCAATACCACTTTTGAATACCAATCCATAGATACCCCACACGTAAGGGTTTGATGAAAAAAACATGTTGTGTTTCAGTTCTAAATACACATACACACAAAACACAGCAAACACACACAAAACACAGCAAACGCACACACACATGAACACAAACCACTCAAGAGCATGCATGCACTAAATTCATTTAATTTTACGTTATTTTAATATTGTAGCATAAATTGTTTAATTTCCGTAAACGGGTGAAGACACTGACTCCTGTAACACAGGTACCACCTAGCACAGGAGTCAGGGCTTCAAACTAAAATGTAACACCTTTATTTATGTCAATAAAACTTTATTATTATTATTATTATTATATTAAATCAAAATCAAAAGTCATTTATTCAAATTAGGCTGAGAATCAGCACTTTTTCGACGTCAAATTTACAAAAGGCAGTCCCCCAAAAACGCCCGCCCTTCACCACTTCCTAGTGCTATCGCTGTGAAGAAGAAGTGGCGCAACAATCTCCCCAGCAGCACAGCTGTCTGTTCAATTAAAAAAAAATACTTGATTGTATACAACACTAGGTATGTACAGTGGCGGTTAGAAGCGGAGTGACATTGTCACGAAGAAATAGATTGACACTTTTGTTTAACTTACGACCTTCTTCTAATGAGTAATTTCTATACTCTCTATAGTATAGGTTACACACACACTCTATTCACACACTCTCACATTCGTTTGCAATTACTTTGAATAATCACGCTATTGACTACAGCTCCTTGTCATGTTCACTTATTTGTAAAAGTTTATGATTATACCCACAGAAATCTAAATAACCAAATTATAAGGTAGACGGATGCAGATAACTTACGAGTCATTCACCACGACTAAAATATCAGAACGTTATTGGTTTTTGGGTGGTTGTTATAACTACTTGTTATTGTAGATTAGTGATGTCTGTTTAATCTATTAGCGGTGTTGTAGTTCATTTTGAAATGCAAGGAAGTATTGAGATGAAAGCAGATATATTATCGCGCTGCGTAAAAGTGGACTTAAATTATATCACCGAAATTTGATGAAACCGGACTGAGTGTGAGTATTATGATTTAATTATTTTATCGATTGTTTTTTTAATTAAAGTATAACTGCTGATCCTTTTCTTTTTTTTTTTAGCGTTTTATATTTATCATAAAGCCTAAATAGAAGAAAATAAAATTAATGATGAATATAATATTAAGTATGTACAATAATAATAGATATAATATGTAACATTTCTATTTTCAAAATAATTTGGTTTCAAATTGGTAATATTCGTATTTTGCTAGTAGCCTAACAGTACTCTAGGTCAGTGGGTCATCTTAGGGGCGGAGTTATTTTTGTTTTAGAGAAATACCTACTGTGAATCAGAGGGTCAAAAGATATCAGGAAAAGACTTGCCAGTCGAAAGCTAGGTGGAAGGCCCCAGCTAGTCAGTGAATATGAAACAAGTGGTTTCATACCAACGAGATATTTTGCCGAATTATTCGACACATCTTTACGAACCGTTCGCCGTGCAAATCGTTCGCCCATATTTGATTGAAAAACATAACCAAGACCTTACATTTTGCGATACAGCGATGGGAAGCACGGGAATGAGAGATCTGATGAGCAGTTGAAGTTGCATTGCATGGAAATATGGGAACATTTAAGAGGAACAGATATATGTTTCAATATTGTTGGATTCATGCGCCAGTGTTTACTTGATAGCATTGACAATAATGGGGGACATACAAAGTGTTAAGTTAAAAATTACAAATGGATTTTAGTAATTTATTTAAAATAATATTGTGTCATATCCGTAATAAGGATTATTTTGAGGTTTAGCTTCAATCTTCTTTTCACAATGAAAATTAATACTTAAGCTTTAACCGCAATAAGTCCTAATAAATACGATTTGTTAACTTTGACGTTTGAGATAGGCAACTATAGTTAAAACGAACGAACTGGCAGTAAAAGTAGTACTTCTGAGTAATTTAATTGTATTGTGACAAGGAGTCCGCACTTTTCTTTATTTACGTGGGTAGAATGATGTGCTAGTTGTTAAAGAGTACCCTGCTTTACTTCAATAAATTGTTCTTTATGAGAAAATAAACTGCTTTAACTAGAAGTTTATTTATTTGTAGTTTATAAAATTATAACGAATAAACAATTTGAAATCACTTATAAAACATTTTTATTTTTAACCCCAAATTACAATAACAATAGGTATAATAATAAAAATATAATAATTTATTATTCTCATTTATTAATCGATCGAATAATAAAAAAAAAACCGATAAAGATTATTGTTGGAAAGAAAAATAAAAGTCACATCTCGAGATTGGAACCCAGACCTATGCGTTCATCGATCCAACACGTAAGACTATTAGCTATCGGTACTTGATATAACCATTTGAATTTTAGCAATGGTATGAACCAACCAAGGTCAGGCGCAGTGAACGATAAAATTTCGTTCACTGGTCATGCGTAATTACGTATGATTTTGGTTTCGTTCGACGCCAGCTAGTGTGCGAATTCTGAAGTGTGCGTTCTGTCACTGTGTTGATATATCACTTATACACACAGACGTAGGTACGGCCTTTACCGCGTGTTCACAGCAATACAGTCGTTAAGCTGCTAATGAATTAATGACCGATGACTGTACCTACGAGTATGTTCGGTAATTAACATTACAAAACAGAACATAAAATTAAATTATTTGCCATCATAATGTCAGCTAGCCACGCCAATATACCAACAAATATAATATAAACTATACGTACTCAAACTAAAAAATAATTAATTAAAATAAAATAAAAAAACTTACTACCCAAATAAAAGCCTCCAGGCATAAAGGGCGTGACAGCTTACATATTTATGCATTGCTGGGTTCTGTTCACATAGCTGTCACTTGAAGTCACAAAAAGATAAAGTAAGACCATCGAAGTAAAATAAGTTAATAACAATAACCTGTCAGTAAGCTAATTCTGGAGAAAGAACATAAACATTGTCTTGCGTTAAACTAGGGTGACCAACTATTCTTATCGTCTAAGTAGTCGTTGATGAAATAGTATGACTTTGAACAAAGGTTAGATTTTAGTATAGCTTTAAACGCATTAAAAGGCAAGTCTAGAAAAGAAGATCTTGTTATAAAAGGTTATACCAAACACAACAAATGAGTTATTAACCTTATGAAGCCGGTGAAAGGGGGCACGTATTTTGTCCTTATTTCTAGTGTTAACACTGTGAATATCACTATTTTTAGTGTACAAGTGTAAATTTTGCCTAATATATAAAATGTTGGCAAGGATGAATTGTGATGCAACCGTGAGAATACCAATATCTTTAAAGAAATCTCTTAGAGAAACTCTGGCACCTAGCTGGTAAATTGCTCGAACAGCTCGCTTTTGAAGGACAAACATATTTTGTATATCAGGCTTTGCCCCACAGCAGAATACCGTAGGACGTAACGCTGTGAAAATAACTAAAATAGACTAAACGAGCTGTATCAACGTCAGTGTATTGTCTTACTTTCGTGACGGCATAGGCAGCCGAACTGAGCCTTCCTGCTAGACTTGATATATGAGGTCCCCACTGAAGTTTGGCATCTACTGTTAGTCCTAGAAAAATTGCCGAGCCTACAGTTTCAAGCACCTCTTTATCTAAGACGATGTTGGGTGCTAGGTTTCTAACATTCGGTAGGGCGAACTTTACACATTTGGTTTTCTTGGCATTGAGAACTAGATTATTTGACGTAAACCAATCTGTAACTATTGAGAGTGCACTGTTTACGTCGTCAAAATCTTGTCTATTCCTGTCTTCTTTAAAAATAAGAGAGGTATCATCTGCAAACAGTACAACGTCACAGATGCCCTTCAAATGGAATGGTAAATCATTGATATAATCTAAGAACAAGAATGGAGCCAGTATTGACGTAACTTACGCAAAAGCGTGTCATGGTGCACGCAATCAAAGGCTTTGGAAAGATCACAGAAAACTCCAATAGCATTTTTTGATTTCCCCCATGCGTGAAATATGTGTCTCAACAGAGCAACACGCGCATCTGTAGTTGAACGACCTTTTGTAAAGCCATATTGCTCATTATGGAGGAGGCTATTTAAATTAAAATGTCTTAGCAACTGCTTGAATATTAACTTTTCAAATATTTTGCTAAAAGATAGAAATAGGCCTGAAATTGCTAACGTCATTCTTATTACCTGATTTAAATAATGGTATGACTTTACTACTCTTCATGAGGTCAGGAAAAGTTCCTAAATCAACACATTTATTAAAAGTAACAGCTAGATAGGGGGTTACGATGTCTATTATATTACTTATAAGTTTAGTGGAGATGCCCCAATAATCACCGGTGTTTTTAGACTTAAGTGTATTAAAAACATTAACTACATCACGCGGGGTTACATGTTCGAAACTAAATAAAGGACATTTAGGTACACTACTGTGCAAAAGGTTTTCAGCTTTAGACGAGGACGAATTTAAGGAGCGAGTCTAAGTATGGGGAACCCCCAAAATTTATTGTTTTTTTTTTCTATTTTTGTGTGAAAATCTTAATGCGGTTCACAGAATACATCTACTTACCAATTTTCAAAAGTATAGTTCTTATAGTTTCGGAAAAAAGTGGCTGTGACATACGGACGGACAGACAGACAGACATGACGAATCCATAAGAGTTCCGTTTTTTGCCATTTGGCTACGGAACCCTAAAACTGGTGTGATAATTGAATTAATTAACTGGTTTATGTTATCCCTTTACCTCGTTACCACCCAGCAATCATTCCTACGCCTTGTAGCCAGATACGTGCGACCAGCCGATCGATTCTGTAAAAATCTCACCGTGAAAAGTTAGGTGAAGTAAGCTTAGATTGAGCTAGTGTCAATCCCTAGCATTAGTTGGAATGACAGCTCACTTCACCTAAGTTTTCACGGTGTGATGGTTACAGAATCGCACTGGGTCAAGGTCGCAAGTCGAGTCACAACTTTCGAGTGGTTAGTATTACTCGTAGTCGATGAGCTATATTATCGCTTGGTTCGCACGTCATTAAGCTGCTGTGCACGTTATTTTTGTTAATTCTATCTCACTTCTACTGCATCGGAACTGCATCGTACTTACTTTTTGGACGATATTCTTCGCAGAGGCAGCCTTCTACTTCCCTGTAGTAAGGAGGACAACCGCATTTGTTGCTGAAGCCGCTGCCAATACGGGGTGGAGTTGTGTTATACACTGGTTTCCCTTCTTCGGTAGAATATGAGACGTAGCATCGCAAAAATGAATACTGTAAAAAGAGCACTATACATAATAGCTGTTTACGGAGCTTAAGGTACATACCTGTCCCACCGCCGCCCGGCGATTAACGTGAACCGAGTAGAGCTAGCTACTAAAAACGAGTTGGCAAGCAACGAGCAGCGACTGCGCGACGGCGACGAGCTAATCGCTCACTGGTAGGTATGCATATGTCTGCTTCCAAGCGTGACTCTATCGGCGAGCTTTCTTCCCGCCAAGCGAGCGTCGCAGAACTCGCAGAGTGAGTAATCTCTTTGACAGATCGATCAGCTAATAATAATATATGCATGTTTTTTACTTACAGCTGCCTACCACTACCGATGTGCGAGTGTACGAGGCAGCTAAGCTCCACGGTGTAGCGGAGCGGGTGACATGTGCTATGAACATGCACTTTGCACATACGAGTACCAATGTAATAACTTAGCTGCGTTGAACTGCCTTGCCTTTTTCACCAGAGCAAGTTATGATTATATGAGCTTGATGCCTTTGCTTTTCCGACAAAAAAATATTAGTCTAGGAATTTGCCGCGTTTTTGTTTTCTTCAAATACATAAATGTTAAGTTTATTTTTTCGCTAATGGTACGAAAAGTAGAGTATTTTCCTCGGTGATAAAGCTGTCTTGGGTGAACTTAAATCGTATTTAAATCGTCACCCGCGACAGAAGACACTGCTTTATCCCCTTGGTTAATAATCTACTATTGTTGTACTACACTCTGTCCACTAGGTTATCCGTTTTTTGACAGATGAAAAAAGTGGCTAAAAACTTTTTAACAAAAAAATTAAACAAAAATAATAAACCTTTTTTATTTAACCTTAATCCCCTTTATTCATAAACGTTGCTTA
Source organism: Apamea crenata (assembly GCA_949629185.1). Classification (NCBI taxonomy): domain Eukaryota; kingdom Metazoa; phylum Arthropoda; class Insecta; order Lepidoptera; family Noctuidae; genus Apamea; species Apamea crenata. The sequence goes on from OX451378.1 coordinate 13,164,896, forward strand.
AAGTTAAGCAGTGATTAGCGACTGTTTAACCATACATTTTTGACGTTTAAACGTTACTTAACTTTAGTCATCGTTTATGAATAAACCCCAATAACTAAGTTCTTAAACTAATGTAAGTATACAGTAATTTTGAGTCGGCGCCAAACACAGGTAACTAAAGATAATTCTAATTCTGAATGGCAAGTTGTTCAGTCAAAAACTGCCATAAGATATAAACTTATCGGTCAAAAAGGCCGGGCTTCTATAGCGCCGGGCCGACATTAAAATACTCGTACCTCTGTTTATTTCTAATGTCTCTAAAAGTCTAAAGATATCAGATCTGTGAGCAGGACATTGTTAGCTACATAAAAGATAAGACAGGCGAGGTTGTGTCCTTGAAAATTATAAAAATGAAAACAGATCGAAAGTACATACAACGCATAAAAGCTATTTGTTTCAAAGAACATTTTGCATTTGTTTTTGAATGACGATTTTTGGCCTGGTGGCATGGGTGTTTCGTCGTTTCGCACCACGAGTGGTTCGGACCGCGGTGTGAAACGCCGAAGAAAACGTTTCGGCGTTTCGTGCATTTCAGGTACGGGCCGAAACCAGGAGATTGTAATGATGATAATGTTAAAGTCTAGCTCAATTACACTATGGATCGTATAACATATAATAACTGTAAATTCATTAGTTTTAATTGTAAAATTTTAAAACTTCCTTAGAAGATGTGAGTAAATTATGTAAGATGGCGGATGTAGTATGTCTCCAGGAGACGTGGTTGCTTAGTCACGACCTTCCGCTGTTAGGGACTGTATCTTCTGATTTTGAGTATATAGGTAAGAGTTCGGTAGACAGCGGTGAATTACTGGTCGGTAGACCGTACGGTGGCGTGGCCATATTATGGCAAAAGGGCATTTTTGATAGTATTTCTGTTATAAATTGCAACAGTGACAGACTGTTAGCTATCAGGGCTACTATAGCTGCTCGCTCCATACTAGTCTTCTGTGTATACATGCCAGTAAAAGCGAGAGAAAACTTACCTATTTTCACGGATATTCTTAGCGAGATCAGCTCAATTGAGGAAGGTAGTTTAGTTCAATCTGTTATTATTTTAGGAGACTTGAATGCGCAACCTGGCCAACTATTCTTTTCCGAGCTTAATAGCTTTTGCACGGACAGGGCTTGGGTGTGTGCGGACATAGAATTTCTAGGGACTGAGTCAAACACGTTTACCTATTTTGACACGTTTCATCGTAAGGGCAGTTGGTTGGACCATTGTATTGTTTCACAAGCGGCCTGGCAAGCTACAGTTAACGTCCGAATAATTGAGGACATTTTTGCTTCTGACCATCTGCCTATATTTATCGAGTGTAATTTGGGTTCAATTAGTCCTATCTCCGCGATCCAAAATACATCGCGGAGTGCTGTAATCTGGGGGGAAAGAGATGCGGCGCCGGTTTGTAAATATCGAGATCTATGCAGTAAGGGCTTGCGAGATATTGACTTCCCCGCAGAATTTGAAGCTTGTAGTTTTGGGCCTTGTACCTTATCTGATCATAAGTTGGTGCTAATGCTAGAAAAATGAAACTTTGCATGGATATGTGTAGGTATTTACTAGGTCGGTAAAGTGCCAAAATTAAAACATGAAAAAGCTTTTTTTTGGGGTACAGTACCTCCACTACACGTAAGGTGGGGATGATTTTTTTTCTCGCGTCTATCCTATAATGTGGGGTATCATTAGATAGGTCTTTAAAAACATTGAAAGGTTGCTAAAACAATTTTTTTATTTAGGTATCCGTTTGCGAGATATTCAACTTTAAAGCGCATTTTTTTTGTTAAAATAGAGCATCCCCCTATTAAAACTAAACGACTGGGTCGAAAAATCTGAAAAAAAAACATTATGGTAGTCCATGTGATAAATTTTCAAGGATAACGGCTTAGATAACTTTGTAGCGGTATCTACAACGCCACATGCGAACAACGCGTCATACTGACGTCACGCAAATCTTGCATCTCGCAAGCAGAGTTTGCCGTGCAATTAGCATAGATACAATTTCCCAATATCAATCGTTGGGCAATTGCCCGCCAGACACAACACCCGTCTGGTCGGAGGATCCTCACTTTTCTATGGAGGATGAGTGAACTTTACACCCTGTTCCTCATTCCTCCAAACTGGTGACCCCGAACATGAACGTCAGCGCAGCCTTTGTGCACCTACTTCAGCGTGACGTCATCATCACTCCCGCAAGCTTTAGCGGCGAGTCACCCAGCCAGCCAGCATCCACGGCTTCAACGGGATCCTGACCACCAGCATGCAGCGACCGCGCATACCTGGTCATCACCCTCAGCCTCATCAGCAACCTCGGCACAGCACACTGCACTTTCGACCGGTCAACAAGCAGAGCACCCTCTTCTGGTCGACGCAGCAGCCAGCCTCAACCCAGCGCTGTACGACATCCGACGCACTGGAGTATAACGCAGCGCCATCCACCCCGACTCACTGGGGACATCTTCGCAGACAGTTCCGACTCACCGTGAACTATGCGGCAACCGGTTCCGACTGGAACCTCAGCTGGCCTGGCAAGCATCGCAAGATACAAGACTCAGCCAACTATCGACCTCCGGTCTCCGGAGGGGATTGATGTAGCGGTATCTACAACGCCACATGCGAACAACGCGTCATACTGACGTCACGCAAATCCTACATCTCGCAAGCAGAGTTTACCGCGCAATTAGCATAGATACAATTTCCCAATATCAATCGTTGGGCAATTGCCCGCCAGACACAACACCCGTCTGGTCGGAGGATCCTCCGTTTTCAATGGAGGATGAGTGAACTTTACACCCTGTTGCTCATACCTCCAAAACTTTGTTAGTTGAGGAGTTATAGAAGCCTAACTTGTAAAGTGCCATTATGGGTGACTACGGAACCCTATTATATGCGTGGCCTAACTCGCACTTGGCCTGTTTTTATTTTAGCGCTTTGTCGACGTGGTATCCATGCAAAGTTTCATCTTCCTAGCACTTCCGAGAGGTGAACTACGGAACCCTAAAAATTAATCACCGATATGTATGTACGCACATAACTTCCGACCGACAGTCCAAACATCGCTCTGAGACATCTTTTCTGTAACTTTAAGATTAGTTCTCTATTACACGAGTTGCCCCAAAAAAATAACCCCGTATCTTAAGATTCAGCCAACGATGCCATGATATGCAGTGAGCAAAGCGTCGGTACCTAAGATCGAAGACAGTTTATAAAGAGCATAAGCAGATTTGCTTATTCTTTTGCTTAATTCGTCTGTGTGTACTTTCCAATCCAGCCTTGGATCTAAATTTAAACCAAACAATTTGGTAGTACCTACGTTTTCAATAATTTTTCTTGCGTGTTCTATTAACATATTAGACGCCTTTGGTCGTTGACTGAACAACACTTATTTTATTTTGTCAATATTTATCCTAAGATTATTATTATCTAGCCATGCTATTATTGATTGGATAGTTTTGTTGATTTCATTTTCTAATTGTAGTTCGTTAGTGTTATTACGGTGCTGTCGTCGGCAATAGTGACACATGATATGTTATATTTGGTAAATCATTGCTATAAATTAAAAATAACAGGGAACCTAGCACGCTCTCCTGTGGTACACCATACTTAAATGATCGCTTATTTGATCTAAATATTAATTCGGATTTAGTCTTTGGATCTATCTTCGAAATTTCCACGTATTGATTCCTATTTATTAAATACTAGCTGTTGCTCGCGACTTCGTCTGCGATCCAGGATGAAAAGTAGCCTTTGTCCTTCTCTAGATCATGGTCTACCCATATGTCAAACTTCATCTAAATCCGTTCAGCAGTTTTGGCGTAAAAGCGTAATTCTTAAATTTTCTAATTTTCTGCGCAAATTTCTTAATTTTATCCTCAAATTCCATAAGCTTCTAATTAATCTGATTTCGTTGACTTAGAAGTTTGATTTTTTTCAGCTTCAAGGGATTGTAACCTTGAGTATTTGATATTAATTTCAATTTGATCACTCCATGTGAAAAAGGGTCTTGACAGATGGACAGACAGACGGACCACGAAGTGATCTTATAAGGGTTCCGTTTTTCCTTTTGAGGTACGGAACCTTAAAAACAAACTTCACAATCACATAGCATAGATCCTATACCAATTTTTCTACTAAAGTAGATTGTCGTCTGAGTACTACTCAGTACTACGTCATGGGTCGCCGTCGCCGTGCGTTGCGCCGCGCTGGCCTACGTTGCGGTTCGATCGCGATGTGCTGGTACGGTCAAATAAACTCACCTTGAACGCAGACCTTCCACCATTGTAGTGTGTAATGATTGTGTATGTAAAACACAAAAATTAATTTAAAAAAAAACACTTACTACATCCGTATGCGTGTTATTAATTTCGCCGGAAGAATCATAATAATTAAATGACGATTCATCAAATTGTGCAAAACCGCATCCAATGTGTGTTGCTCCGCTTTGTATGAACACAATGAAACGGTTCTCCTGTGCCCTTAAAAAAAACACAGAAGTTATTTAGGTAATGACTCCTTTCAAAATTAGAACATTGATTTAATTATCCGCACGGAGATTGAAATCTGCAGTCGATCAGTCACGACCACTTATTTAAAAAAAATCGGGTGGGGCTGTGTCCGAGCCACGGAGCAAATACAAAGAGGAGACGGCCTAAGCAACTGTACACTGTGATTCTCAACTACATACATAGGTCCTGACGCCATCATGAAGGCGTGGCCTTAGGCAGTGTATTGTTGGCGTTCGTACTGTGCACAACTTTGTAAACGTTCCCATTTAACAGCATTATTCGCGCTAGAGGAAAAATATTGAATTGTTGTGTTTTATCTTGTAAAAATTACTCATATGTATAGACGTTCTGATGCAATGCAATGATGGATGGCATCACATTTCAAAGTAATTTTATGCGTAATTTATTAAAATAGTTCTAGGAAAATCTCTTAGCGTCGTCGTTTCCAAACATAATTCTACCCGACACTAGATGGCGACACTTGGTGTCATGGAAACACCTCAGAGCTAATATAGAGCTCAGAACTAACATATTTTAATAATCTTATTACTGAAGTTTGTTCAACATTCATTCCTAAATACCCTTTAATGGCCATAATATTATTTTTGTAGTTTTTATATCATTTTGTAAACATGCCGCCATCTATTGTCAACTATGAACAACAAACATAAACCTAACAGAAGACGGGGCCGTAATTAGAAATAAATTATTTTACTGAATGTCCCGCGGCTATCTCATACACGGAAAGTACTTAATTAAACACGCTGGACATAAAAATACAATCTCCTATAAATTAAATGTTCAAATCAAATCAAATCATCTTTATTGTGGACTATAGGTATACATCATAAATTCAGGTCTTAAATAATTAAATTAGTTCAGCTATGTCCCGCCGTTGAGGCATACAATAATAAAATACAAATCAGAAGTTAAAACACAATAGTCATATTAGTCTCGATACATTATTAAAATATTCCAAATTATAAATACATACAAATTCAATTCCAAGTCATATTAGTCATAATTCATTATTACAACATAGCAAATTATATTCTTACATAAAAAAAAGGAGGAGGTTTCTCAATTCGGATTTTTGTATTTTTTTTAATGTTTGTTCACGCATAACTCGGTCGCTTGCCAACCGATTTAAAAATTCTTTTTTTGTTGGAAAGGGTATACTTTCCGAATGGTCCCATGAAAATTTTATCGAAATCAGACAAGCGGTTTTTGAAAAATCAACAAAAATCAAAAAATGTATCACAACAAAAAAGTGAAAAATAAAAACTTTTTTACAAAGTAAAACAACCGACTTCCATAAAAACACTACAAAGTGAAAAATAACTTTAATTTCGGAAGTCGGTGGCGAAAAACTAAAGACACCGCACTTCCGAAATTAAAGTTATTTTTCACTTTGTAGTGTTTTTATGGAAGTCGGTTGTTTTTTTTTTAATGATGAAGACTTCATCATCATTCTCCTGCCCTTATCCCAAATTATTTGGGGTCGGCGCAACATGTCTTTTTCTTCCAAACTCCTCTATTAGCCGCCATCTCGACAGTCACCCCCTTTCTAACCATATCATCATTCACACAGTCCATCCATAGTTTCTTTGGTCGTCCCCTACTCTTATAGCCATCGACAATCATACTCAAAACTTTCCTCACGACATTTTCCTCATTCCTCCGTAATACATGCCCATACCATGACAACCGGTTTCCACATAACTTTTCAATTACCGGTGCCACTTTCAAACTTCCTCTTATATACTCATTTCTTATTCTATCCATTCGTGTAACACCACACATCCCTCTCAGCATTCTCATCTCAGCTGCATGCAATTGCCTTTCATTCATCCCTTTTGTGGCCCAACATTCTGATCCATACATGACAGCAGGTCTAACCATGGTTTTGTATATCTTCCCCTTAAGTTTAAGGGGAATGCGGGAGTCGCAGATTGTTCCCGTGACCTGCCGCCATTTCATCCATCCAGTGTTAATTCTGTGCTTAACCGTCCGATCTACTTCGCCATCGCTTTGCACGAGTGAACCGAGATACCGAAAGTCGGAGCAGACTGGGAGAAGCGCGCCATCAAGCGCTCTAGAGTTGGAGAGACCGCCGAAATCGCAGAACATATGTTCAGTTTTGGTTCTGCTGATTTTCAAGCCAACATCCTCCAGCTTCTGTTGCCATTTCTCCAATCTGCTCTGGATCTCGGATCCATCTTCACCGACAAGAACAATGTCATCGGCAAACAGCATGCACCAGGGGGCCTCTTCCTGTATGTCCGCCGTCAGAGCGTCCATAATCAACAGGAAGAGGTAAGGACTTAAAGCCGATCCCTGGTGCAAGCCTACAGCCACACTGAACTCGTCGGTATTGCCAGCAGCCGATCGGACGTAGGTACGAGATCGATTGTACATAGCACGAATTAACTCTACATACTTCCCGGGCAAACCTTTCTCTTTCAAGGCCCACCACAGAACATCCCGAGGTACCCTATCATACGCTTTCTCCAGATCAATGAACACCATCTGCAAGTTCTTATGTGCACGTCTGTACTTCTCGCACAACTGGCGGAGTGCAAAAGTGGCGTCCATTGTTCCTCGACCTGGCATAAACCCAAACTGGTTTGGGGTAATCTCACTCTCCTCTCGCAGTCTTTTCTCTATTACTTTCTCCCATACCTTCATACTATGTGACATGAGCTTTATCCCTCGATAGTTGTTGCAGTCCTGTACATCACCTTTATTCTTGAAGATGGGCACTAGCGAACTATTGCACCATTCTTGTAGGATCCCACCTTCATGCAACAACTTATTGAAGAATAAAGTCAGCCACATACATCCATCTTCTTTTAAACACTTCCATACTTCTACTGGTATATCATCTGGGCCCATAGCCTTCCCATTCTTCATACCTTGAACTGCCTTTCTTACTTCATCCATGCTAATTTCCCTCACCAAACCCATATTTACTTGTACCTCTTTAAGCACACCATCCCATTTATTCTCTTCGTTCATTAGCTTTTCAAAATAAACCTTCCATCGTTCTTTTATTTCGTCATCTTTATACAGAACCTTACCGACGTCGTCTTTCATACATTTAATGTGAAGAATATCTCTCGTTCTCCTTTCTCTTGCTTTTGTAATCCGGTAGAGCTCCTTCTGGCCTCTAGGGCTGTCCAGTGAGTCATACAACTTCTCCTGCGCCTTAGCCCTCGAAACTGCTACCGCCTTTTTTGCCTTTCTCTTCCATTCTTTATAAATCTCCTTCTTATCTTCTTTCAAACTATCATTCCCGTTTTCTACACCCTGCCATTCTTTAAACGCAATTTTCTTTTCTTTTAGCATCTTTTGCACGTCTTCGTTCCACCACCATGTATCCTTTTCTATCATACCTTTCCCTTTCGATTCTCCAAACGCATCTTTTGCTTCTCTCCTTATACAATCCGCCATCTCTTTCCAACATTCATTCACAGATTTTCCTTCCATATCCTTCATGTCAATCATTTTCTCTACCACTTGATTCTTAAACATACTGGCGCATTCCTCTTTTTCTATCATACGCCATCTAGTTTTGGGTGGGGGCCGTTCCTTGTTCCTACTGAACAAGACATTGACTTTAACCTCCATTATCAATAGTCTATGTTGTGAAACTAGGTCCTCACCTGGGAGCACTTTACAATTTTTTACAGTTTTAAGGCTGTTTCGTCTTACTAGGAGGTAGTCGATTTGAGTTGCGTGGCGGCCACTTTTATAACTTATTAGATGCTCATTTCGTTTCTCGAACCACGTATTTGTTATTGCCAGGTCGAAGGCCGAGGCAGCTTGCAGCAGTGCCTCGCCATCAGTGTTACGGTCTCCATACCCCCAACCGCCATGCGCTCTCTCATACCCATCTTTCTGTCTTCCTAAAATCCGTCCCGTTAAAATCACCCCCCACATACACTTCTTCACTATCTTGCACATCCATCATCACACAATCGAAGTCCTTCCAGAACTTCTCTTTTACACAATCCTCACACCCTGACTGGGGTGCATACACACTAACTATATTAACCACTAAACTCTCCACAATCACTTTAACAGCTATCACTCTATCACTCACTCTTTTAACATCCACTACACATTCTTTCAACTAACTATCCAAAACTATACCTACACCATTCCGCTGACAAAAAAGGCCTTAGAAAATTAAAGAAGGGAACTTTGCCTTGTTTAAAACTGGATATCGGTTCGTTTCAATGCAGTCTGTACCAGTTTCAATTCATTTGGGAAAATGAGTAAATTTCATATTTATTGTTTGTACTACATACAAAACAATAAATATGAAAGGGTCATTAGAAAAATATATGAAGCCTGGTACAGTCAGCGTCATAGTAAAAGACCCACCCCAACACTTAAAGATTATCGCCCGAGCGACGGCAGGCGCGTCACGTGACTCTGGCCCCGAGCAGCTCCCTCCCCTGCCGCCGCACCCATATCTGCCCGAGCATCCACCGATCCACCGATCCACCGATCACATATTATTTGCATGTTTTTAATAATATGGTATTTTTTCGGCTTCTGGCCGAACCATATACCAAGAATAACTTTCAAAAAGACACTTTACGTACGGTTGAGGATACGAACCCGCATCATCAGACGCCAGCCGATCATTTAGACCGTGCCTTATACCACTAGGCTATTGGCTCAGTTGTCAATCTCAACGAAAATTCTAACAGCATTACTCCTTTTATCGAACAAGGTTGATAACGGCCTAATCTTCGAGATGTTAAGGTTTAAATTTCAACATCCACGTAACTCCTCAATTAACTAAAAGATAAGGTTGAAATTAGCATAGATTTCTTGTTTGGTTGAATAGAATGTGCTTGATTCCGATTATTGCACTACCGTCATTTTACTTCAGAAACTTAACTGCTGTATGAACTGCGAGTTAAGGTTGAATTTAGAATACTTCTTCGCCTTATTTACTAAACTGTGATTGAGGTTATAATTACTTCACAAATCGTTTCGTTTTCGTGCCGATCCGCTTGTGTGTAATATCTTCGTCGTAATATTATCCGATTTATTAAGTTTTTGAACAGTCGATTTTATTAACCGATAGTATGGTGCGATTAACTACTTTTTTCAAGGCTAAAATTGTTGTTCTCTGAGAACAGGAACAAAGCATAAAGAAAATAGCACGAGATATGGGCAAAAAAGGCAATGGGCAAAAATTCAACTTGTAAGTAATAGTGCAATAAATCTTACCGTTATGGTAAGATTTATTGCACTATTACTTACAAGTTGAATTTTTTTAATGTATTTCTAATATTATCATTTTCATTACAGAGAAAAACAGTTCGTAGATGGATACAAAGGTATCAAGCGACGGGTGATGTGAAATGTGATCGCCAAGGCCCTCGTCCAATTGCTTACACTAATGAATCGGAGCGACACCGTAACATTGTGGAAGTTCACTCGGTGGAACCCTTCAAAACTACGCGTTCAAGTGATGAAACTTTTGGAGTGTCGCTTAGCACTGATGTAGCGTGTGTGCTGCATGCTTTAATATGGTTTTGGGCACGAAAAGTCCTCTTCAAGAAGTGATAGACAGTGACGGTCATCGTTATTATTAGGGTTTTACTCAGCAGATTCATTGTGTAACTTATCTGATAAAATTTCATTGGAACATGATCAAGTGTTAATAATTCCCAATATTTGTGGGATCATTAGTAGTTAATCAAAAACAAACAACCTTTATTAATATTAATCCAGTTACTCCTGTTTACAAGTAGTCTTTTAATGTGTTAACGATGCACCATCTGACCTCACATATTTTTCTATAATATTGTGTTAAATGGGTTATAAGAAAATGTGATAAAAGAGAAAGATGTATATTGCTATACTGTATAGTTTAGCATGTTGGTTCTTCCTCTGTAATTCACAGGCACGAATGACAATATTTCATTTTTTTAACAAGGGTTTTTGTCCCATAAGATCATAAAGAGTATAAAAAATTATGTTTTCACAACTTTAAAAATACATAGCACGTTATTTTTCTCTATATACTTTTATTTACATTTTATCGAACTAACACTAATATATACCATATACAAGTATACAGTGTGGGGAGGACAATAGGATCATAAATGAAACTTCGTATAAGTCATGATATTACCAACCGGCACACAAAAAATCAAATGAATATAATTATCCAGTAGTTTAGCCACAGGACTTTATTTTTCATTTTAAGTATTTTCTACACGACGTATTGTAAACAGAAAAGCACGCGACAGGTTAACGACAGACGTTGCCAGCTCGCTACTATAAAAACTACGTGTTTTCTTTCAAACTTATTTTCTCAATGCAAATTATACTTTATGCCCGAGCCATAAGAGTCATAAAGCCTGTCATCACAGCTTCTATAAGAAAAAATGCATGCGAAAGTTATTACTTTGCTGTTACGCACTCTTGTCAATCGCAAAATATGTATGTGCGAAAGAGATAGCTAAGTTTTCTTGTTCCTACTTGTCGGCGTGTCTCGGACTCTCGGTTACGCCTTCAGTCAGTGAGTCACCGGACGTGCTTCCTGCCTGTGACGCGTTTTGTTTTTCTCTGGAAATTCGGATGCGCCCGCGCCCCGCCCGTTTGAAGTCGCCGCGCGAGTGTTATCGTATCATTGTTGGTTGTGTTGTGTTGTGCGAAATTTGACGCTTTGTTTTAATAGTGACAGGACATATTGAAAATATTTTTTTTTAATAACTGGCGACATAATTATGTGATCGCAAAGTGATTGTGAATAATAAATTGATTAGTGAATAACTCGCGGGTGAATGATGCCCGACTATTTGGTTAATATTCTGTGATTTGATTTGTGTAATTGAGCATTAATAATAATAAGAATACGCCAAACATTACGTCGCTGCGTCACAGATTACTGAATACGTACTGCGTCGCCGTCGTCCGCGTCGGCCACAGCTATAACATGAATGAAACCAAGCTGCGTTGCCATTCTTATCGCAGGTCAGTGTACCAATTTTATAAATGGTGTTTTATTTTGTTTGCAGTTTTAAGCTATTTAGTTTGTTAGAAAAAAATGTTTTTTTAATTTCGATGTTCGGATTTATTTGACAGTTTACAAATGTTTCTATAAACCAGTATTGCCAGTGTTTTCATTTAAAGTCATATTGTCATCTCCACATTGTATATATTAGGTATACGTATCTAATATAATATGTATATCATCGACATCGTCTGGCCGCACTTTAGACGCCACCAAATGTATGAAACCGACATACCGTGCATCAAAGTTAATTTTGGAAACGACGGTGAGCACCTAATTCGGCCTATAGTCAACCAGTACCGTGCACAAGATGCAAGGCGACCACGCAGAACGATGTAGCGTGACCACGCAGTGGTGTACTTAGGGTCCCGTACTTTTGCGGCTGGACAGGCGTATGTGGCCCTAAGTAGAGTAAAATCACTTAGTGGTCTCCAGATTGAAGAGCTAGATTGTTCTAAGCTGACAGATAAAACACCATGCAATACAGACGCACTGGCGGAGATGAAGAGGATGCGGGCTCATTCGCCTACTTAAAATCTATATATATAAAATTGTATATAAGTAGTTTATCAGCCATCTTGTTACCATAACACAAGCATTAGGTTGCTTAGCTTGGGACAAATGGTGCTGTGTGAAATGTCCAGGTATATTATTATTATTATGTTTTTTTTTAATTTACTTTCTCAGATTCCTAGAACCTGGTATTTATTAAAATCTCACGGGTATAAACCAAGGTGAGATTTTAAGTTTGATCAGATTATGTGTTGTGTACTGAATTGAGATTATTGTCTAAATCTAATTGTAGGAATTTCCGAACTATGCGACATGTGTTTAATATAGCTGCTTTCTGTAGTGTAAGGTACGTATATTTGGAAAGATTGATTGCATTTAAACTGATAAATAGTTGTTTCGGGATGATTCCAGTCGTTGATACCACTATTGGGACTATTGTTACTCTATTCATTTTCCAAACTCTAGTAATTTCTTCTTGTAGTTCTGTATATTTCCTGATTTTTTCGGTGATAGTTTTTTGTATATTATTGGTGTTTGGGACTGCTATATCTATTATGTATGTGTTTTTGTTTTGTTTATCAATAAGTGTTATATCGGGCCTGTTGTTATATATTGTATGATCTGTAATTATAGTGCGGTCGTAATACAATTTATAAGATTGGTTTTCTAATACAGCCCTAGGTGAGTATTTGTAGTATGGTGTGTATGGATCCTTCATGAGATTGTGTTTTATTGCGAGTTTTTGGTGTATAATATTAACAAGTTGATTGTGTCTGTGAGTGTAATCATTTTGGGTGAGTGTGCTACAAGCTCCTGTGATGTGCTGTATAGTTTCAGGTTTGCTGTGGCACTTTCTGCATAAATCGCTTCTTACTGTGTTATCTTTAATTATATATTTTCTATAGTTCTTGGTATTTATTATTTGGTCTTGAATGGCCAGCATGAATCCTTCTGTTTCTGGAAATAGTCCACTTAATTCCAGCCATTTGTTTGAAGCTTCTTTATCAATGTGTGTTTGGTATAAATCATTTAGATGTCTTCCGTGTAGTTCTTTCTGCCTCCATTTTTTATGTATCTCTTCTATATGTCTTGCTTTGTCTATTGTTTCAATATTGTCTTCACTAAGGTTCAGTGGTGTATATTTTTTATCTATCTCTACTATGGTTTTGTGTAATTGGCTGGTATTCTTTTTCCTATTGAAAAATTGTTTTAGAGATATTATTTGTCTTTTGTGTAGGTGTGATATTTCAATAAGCCCTCTGCCTCCCTCTTTTCTGGACATAATTACCCTTTCTATTGCTGATTTAGGGTGGTGATATCTATGTTGTGTAAGAACTGTTCTAGTTTTAATTTCGAGTGCATGTAATTCTGTGTTGGACCATTTTATCACACCGAAAGAATATGTTAGTATAGGTATAGCATAAGTATTTATGGATTTGAATAAATTTTTACTGGCTAGATACATTTTACATAGTAAATGAAGTCTTTTATAATATTCTTGTTTGAGTTTATCTTTAATAGTTTTGTGTTCTAAAAGTCGTGCTTGGTTGTATCCTAAATATTTATAAAGTTCGTCATTTTTCATTGCTTCTATTACTTCTTCCGAATCTGTTAAGTAATTTCCTCCAACAATCTTACCCTTTTCTATATTATGTTTTCGGCATTTGTCTAGTCCAAAATCCATTCTAATGTCTTTCGAAAATGATGTTATAATGTCTAATAAACTATGTAAATCTGTATTTTTATTGGCATATAATTTTAAATCATCCATATAAAGTAAATGTGTTATTTGGTGTAATTTCGATCTATTGTTCTTGATGTCAAAGCCTAGTTTAGATTCAGTTAATGCGCGAGAGAGTGGATTTAGGGCTAGGCAAAACCAAAGAGGGCTGAGTGAGTCCCCTTGAAATATACCCTTTTTAATTGCTATTTCATCTATGGATAAGTTTGCGCTTTTAGTTTGTAGTTTAAGTGTAGTTTTCCAGGACGCCATGGTATTCTTAAGAAAATTTATTAGTAATGGATTGATTTTATATATATATTCATTACTTGAACCAACCATGAGTGTGGCACGCTGTCAAATGCTTTTTTGTAGTCTATGTAGGCTATGTATAAGTTTTTTCTTGCTTTTTGAACGTGTTTTAAAAGAGTGGAATCAATAATTAATTGTTCCTTGCAACCCATATGTCCTCGTCTACAGCCTTTCTGTTCTTCAGTTAAAATGTTATACTGTTCGGTATGTTTAATAATTTTATTAGTAATACATGATGTGATGATTTTGTACATAGTTGGGAGGCAAGTAATTGGTCTATACTGCGAGGGATCCTGGGTTCAACTCGATTTTGGGATCATATATGTGATTCCTCTAGTCAGAAACTCTGGGAGATTTTGGTTCCCTTTTAAAATATCAGTAATTTGTTCAGATAATATTCTATGTAGTGCATGTAATCTTTTTATCCAAAAATTATGTAAGCCGTCTATTCCTGCTGCTTTCCAATTGTGCGTTTTATTTATAATTGTATTTATTTCAAGAGCATCTATATCCTCAAACGGCATTTCTTCTATTGTTTCTGATCTAACTATTTCTTCTTGTATCCATTTAGCTTCTTTATTATGTTCAGTGCTGTCTGACCAAATCCCTTGCCAGAACTCTTTTAGGGCCTCTTGAGATGGGGGGCTTAGGATTGTGGTATGGTCACCTTTAAGCTTTCTATAAAATTGTTTCTCACTTGTTGTAAATAATCTATTGTTATCCTTTCTTTCTTTGGCTTTTTTGTATCTTTTTAGTCTATGACTCTTAACTAACAGTTTTTGTTTTAATGTGTCTAGGTGATCTTCAATTCTCTTATTAAAATTTTCACGTGAGCTGTGTTGTTTGGTTTTTTCAATGATTTGTTTGACTTTCTTTTTAAGTTTTCTAGATGTGTTGCCGCTTTTATATTGTGTTAACCTATTTATATCTTTTCTTAATTGGTCTATGTCTGTTTCTAATCTTTTTTGCCATGGCGGTTCGTTCGCTACTCTGGTTTTATAGCTAGATCTATCTATATTGATTTTTAATTTAAAGTGTTTAGCAACTGTGAGAGCTATACAATAAATTAATGAATGTGTATCGGATAAGTTTTCTAGAGCTGAAACTTTAAGCGGGATAATTTTCTGATTAAAAATGCTAATGATATCCGATAATGTACGAGTTGCTCTCATTTTCGGCAGTAATGGCCTACACGCAGGATCCATTCCATTGTATTTTAATATATTTGTTTCTAATTCGTTATTTAATGCCTCTACTAAAGAGGGGTCAAACACAGTTTGTGTTTGTAGTGATGTGGAATCATCGTTAGTTGATTGAATGGTGTGTGGTGTGTTTATGGTTAGTTCGATATCAGAATCAGGCACTGGATTCGTGTCGTGCTGTGAGGAGGTATTATAGGGTGTAAGTGACTGAGTTATCTGTAAGGTGTTTATTTGTTGTGAGACATTCATATTTTCTTCTTCTTCCTCTTTTTTAAGTTGCTCTCCTATGTCAAATTTAATTCTATTTAAAGTGTCATCTGATAAAAGCTTGTTCCTAATAATAACCCGTCTTTGGTCAGCTATTCTTTGTTCTGTTACATTAATTTCCGGGTATTGTAATTTAAATTTATCGAGTAGTTGTGTGCAGTACATGGTTCTGTCCTCTTCAAGTTTCGTAATATGATAGTAAGTGCGCATGATGAATATGTTCATATCTTCAGTCCATTTCATGCGCACTCGGGGTTTTCCCGCTTTGGTGGTCGCAGGCTGAGTAGCTGACGCCGCCTACGAAACATCCAAGGCGGATGTAACAGCTCTGCTGTCATCACTGTCGTCTAGTCTATCTGTTGGTTCGGCTGTAATATTTTTGTCGGGGAGAACCCGCCTGCTCAGTCCCCCACCGCCGATGGGTCGCATGCTGAGACACCCAGCATCGGCCCCGGGTGCGCCCCGACGATTGCCCTCGGGTAGCGGTCCTATTCGTATTTTCTTTGATCTAGTCTCCATGTTAAATGGGTTTCCAGAGCCACGTTAGCCACGCCAGTAATTTTTCTATCGTGTGTCCGCCCCCCACGTGATTAGATGGTCAATCAGGACGTGTGGTTGTTTAGGGGGCTTATTATTATTATTATTAAAATTCAAAGTCCTGACTGACTGACTGAGACATCAACGCACAGCCTAAACCGCTGATCCTAGAGACATGAAATTTGGAGGGTATATTCTGCGTGAAGAGTAGGTAAGTATCCACTAAGAAAGGGTTTTTCGAAATTCCACCCCTAAGAGCGTGAAATGGGGGGATTTTGTTTGTATGAAAAATCTTATTCCTTGAGTTAATAAACTTCAAACTTAGCACGAATACTTATCTAAGTAAATTATGAAGTTGGGCATTTTTTGTTTTTATAAACTACCCCCTAAAAGGGGATTGGGGGGTTTCAAAGTTTGTATGGAAAAATTTTAGCGCGCGGTCCGATTTAATCGAAACTCAGTATTTATACCTAAAATTGAAAGGAAAGGATAATCTGTATCAGGGTTTTTCGAAAATCTACCCCTGACGGCCTGAAAAGGGGTAGTCAATTTTTACAGGGGAGGATTTTACAGCGTGGCTTGATTAGCCACGCTGTAAAATCCTGACTTGAAAAAAGCGTGGCTTGAGCAGCCATGTCCAAAATAATGTGCTGGCTGAACTCCAACCTCCTAACTCTAAATCTCAGCAAAACCACTTTCATTCCATTCTCCATCAGAAGCAATACCTCTCCACCTAACACCTTTTCCATAGTTGCCCACTCATGCTCTAACCGACAGGCACCGTGTGCATGCCCGACTCTGTCCAGAACAGACTCTGTGAAGTATCTTGGAGTCCTGATAGATGCTAACCTAAGATGGGACAAGCAAATTGACATCCTAACCTCCAGAACAATGCGGCTTATCCACGTTTTCAAGTCCCTCAGAGAATCCGCCAATCGCGAAACTCTGAGAACAGTATACTATGCATTGTGCCAGTCAGTTGTTGGGTACTGTATTACTGTGTGGGGCGGTGCCACAAAAACCAACTTACTTAAAATAGAGAGAGCTCAAAGGGCCATAATTAAAGTAATGTTAAAAAAACCGTTTAGATATCCAACAACTGATTTGTATCGAGATTGCAAAGTTCTCACAGTTCGGCAGCTATAATATGTTCTCCATGCACACTAAGAAGACACAAAAGCTTGCCACCACCAGTTCTACGCAAACGAATCCACAAAATCCCGGGTATCCAGCACAAAACAGCATTTGTACAACACCAGTTTTACGTTCTAAGCACACTTATTTACAGAAAAATTAACAATCAACTTAATATAATTCATCTCAACAAACATAACATAAAAGGTAAAGTAACTGAGTGGCTACTAAACAAAGACTATTCGTATACAGAGTCCCTACTAGAGTATATTGTGTAATATCAAAACTAACTACATTCCCTCACTTATAAACCACACACGAACATACCGGCACATACACACATGCACCCCCACACTCACACCACACACACACCCCCACACTCACACCACACACACACCCTTTCCCACATATCTTCACAGTTCACGTACACAAACGCGCACAAACACACGCACACAGGCAGACACACAAACAAACATGACTCACGACATTCATCCTTACAACCTTCGTTCTGTTAAGTAGATCGACACCGCTTCTCTAGTTGCATTAATTATTAATTAAAAAATTATGGCTGAACACTGTCTCTTAAGACACAGGTCGCCCTAGTTTAAGAGGCAGGGTCAAAAAAAAAAAATGTACAGATTACTGCAATATTAAATGTCATTGCCTTCTAATATGTCATCTACAACTTACTGATTGCTATTTCTTGTACTAAAGCTATCTGTATTTTCTTTTGGGAAATAAACATATTATTATTATTATTAACTCGAATATTGGTATACTTAAATAATCTTTGAGTCAAGTTAGTTCATAACTTGACTCCCGAATGATTTTTCAAAATTCCACCCCTGTGGGGGTGAAAAGCGGGGATACAGTTTATTTGAAAAATCTTATTCGTTAGGTTAATAATCTTGAAAATTGGCATGAATACTCGCCTAAGTAAGCAATAAAGTTTATCATTATTCGTTTTTCAAAACTACCCCTCAAAAGGGATATAGGGGTATTAAAGTTTGTGTGGAAGAATTTGAACGCGCGGTCCGATTAACTCGAAACTCAGTGTACTGTGTGTGTACTTAAGACTAAAAATAAATAATAACACGTAAGAGGGTTTTTCGAAAATCTACCCCTAACGGGGTGAAAAGGGGTAGTTAATTTTACAGGGGAGGATTATAATAAGTGGCTTGAAGAATTATAAAATTGGTATAAATAATCTTTGAGTCAAGTTATGAATTTTTTAAAATTCCACCCCTGTGGGTGTGAAAAGCGATACAGTTTATATGAAAAATCTTATTAATTTAGTTAATAAACTTGAAACTTGGCAGCAATACTTGCCTAAGTAAGTAATAAAGTTTATCATTATAATTTTTTCAAACTAGCCCTCAAAGGGGTGTTAAAGTTTATGTGGAAGAAATTGAATGCGCGGTCCGATTAACTCGAAACTCAGTATTGATACTTTCGACAGAAAATAATTAATAATAAGTATGTAAAGTTGTCGAAAATTGACCCGTGACGGGGCAAAAAGGGGTAATTCGGTTTTTAGGGGAGGATTTGAACTTGAAACTGTATGTTATATTTTCACGCCTAAACCACTGAACTTCTGATTTGGCAAAGATATAGATGGCATCCTGGGGAAGCACACTTTTTATCCTGGTAACACGTTCCCGTGGGATAACTTCCGACATCCACGCGGGCGAAGCCGCGGGCAGAAGCTAGTAAATAATAATTTAACTAAAATAGTTATAAGTATTATTTACTAACAATGTATGGAATGTGTATGTTATTTCATAATAATTTGAAACAATAATATTATTACTTATCACTAGTTTGTAAGTTATGTCCTTACTAACAATATTGGATTGTAATGATCTGACTGAAATAAATAATAATAAAGAAAAAAGTCAGTTTTAGTATAATAAGATATCTTACGACTTCCACGCGAACGAAGTCGCGGGTAGAAGCTAGTACTATGTATAATTATAATTTCCGTCTGCATGTTACATTTTCACGTCTAAACCACTGAACGGATTTCGATAAAATTGCCTGCCAGCAGATGCCAAAGAGATAGATGGCATCCTGAGGAAGTACAGTCGCCAGCACATCAAGTTACCCCACTTTGACCTTGAACGCGTTATGAGCAACAACAGCGAGAATCGTGCGAAAGAGATGTATAGCTTTTTGTCAGTTCTTACTCGTAATATTTCGTGCTGCAGCGCGTACGTGAGGGTGTGTGCGTGTGCGCGTCGTTGTGTAGAATAAGACACTATGCGATAAGAAATAGCGTAGCAGGTTGAATATTTTTGAATTGAATCGAATAGAAATACTGGCTTGGTAATAAAAACAGGCGGCCCGCGCAATGATTTTTATTGAAATGATATCTTCTTAATCCTTCCTTTTTACATATTTATTTCTATGTATTACCTATAATTATTAAGTAGGTAGGTATTACCTACATTTAAACAGGTAGGTAGGAATGGTATACACCGTTACACAATTATGAATGTTGTTAAGTAGCCAGGTAGGTATAATCCGATGTGAGAAAAACATTATTTTTTTTCATTTCAAGCAGCTTTTGATAACCTTTTCCGGGTTTTGTTACCTACTTACTGGCGGGCTGGCGGTCAACAGTTTTCTTGCGTTCCTTGCTCTTTTATTGCTGAAAGCCCATAACACAATCTCCTTGAAATTTTGAAATAAATATGGATACTTCGGTAAGTATCCAGTATTGGCTAAACTTCACACAGGTTCGTGATGCGGTCATCACGAACCTGTGTGAAGTTTAGCCAATTAATTATACCTTTAGAGTCTCTTGTCAGTCCGCCGTGTTTGAGATTAACGTTACGTCCGCGACACGATCTTATTATCTACTAAAATAATAAGTTTGAACTTAGTAACGTAATTATCTATACCTACCGAAATTGCTTTTACATGCAAGTTCAACCTTATTGCGCTACTAATAAGATACGATTTCGAAGATTATGAATTTTCAAATAAAATTCTAATTCCACTTCAGAAGTATCTCCTTTCGAACAAAAAAAGAATTTTGGAAATCGGTTCACAATTGGCGGAGTAATCGCGTAACAAACACACAAGAAAAAAAAAAACATACCGTTGAATTGAGAACTTCCTCCTTTTTTGAAGTCGAAAGTAAAAACTTTTTTACAAAAAAAAAAACCGACTTCCAAAAAAGACACTACAAAGTGAAAAATAACTTTAATTTCCGGTGGCGAACAACGAAAATGCGAACCAAACGACACCGACTTTCGAAATTTATTTATATAATTTTGGAAGTCAATTGTTTTTTTTTTCAAAAAAGTTTTTTTGAGTAAGTAATAAATAAATATGCCGTCGGGGCCCCGTATAAAGCGCAGGCCACACCGCCAGCTAGCGGGCGGGCGGGCTAGGCGGGCGAACATCGTTTCACCTTTTTTCATACTTCGGTAGCTTATCTCTGTAGTTCGCGGTGTGAACCCAAGTATGAAAAAAGGTGAAACGATGCCTCGCTCGGCTCGCCCGCCCGCCAAGCTGGCGGTGTGGCCTGCGCTCCGACCTCTGCTTTTGGCGCCTTAACTACACAACCGATCATCATGGAATTTTGCATACCTACGAGTACCTATCAGAAAAGGACATAGGAATAGGATAGGTTACTACGGGAACGCGTGTGAACGTTCGAAAAAATCTCAAAATAAAATGGGGAATAATAATCTTAATCTTTTTATTTAATATTAATTGAAAACAAATAAACTTATACCTACTCTAAATTTAAATATACCTACCTACTTACAACAAAATTTATAAAACCAAACTATACAATAGATTAAAAATAAGTAGACAATATTTATTTATTACAAGCTTTTATTTTTAGAAAGAAAGAAAATACGTTTATGTTCGGTAAACATGACGCGAAAAGAAACACAAACACAAAAAAAAAATTGTATTAGTTTTATTGATATTTGTAACAGATTAATTATACCTACAGTTACATCTCTATCAAAATCAAATGCTGCCGCCAAACAAAAGTAAGCTTTTACCTAGATTAATATAATTTGACTGGGCTGTTTAAGGCCGTACCCACAGGCGGCGCGGCACGAAAATTTCATTGATATGTCACAGCCTGCTTTGGCATCCTTCGGACACGTTCTAGCATGCCGTGGCATCCCGAAATGTGAATGCTAACCATGATAAAATGAGATCACAAATCATTCGCGCTTACTAAAATCCCTTGTCGTGCCATGCCGCCAGTGGGTGACGGCCCTAACTTAAATGATCACTAACAAATTAGTACTTAAAGGAAAAATGCTCCAAAATATAACAATGGTGCGAAAAGAAAAGAAATTTCAATTTACACTATCTTTATCACGTTATTAGAAGAATTATCCATACTAATATTATAAATGCGAAAGTAACTTTGTCCGTTTGTTACGCCTTCACTGCCAAACCGCTGGGCAATTGTGATGAAAACTATGGAGATAGTTTGAAGCCTGGGGCAGGCAATGGAGGAAGCTAGTTTATTATGACACAACATCAACGAACGACATGTCTGGCGTCTTTCCCAAATCGAGCAATGGAAGAATAAGCGTTTGAGAAACAGTGGTTGGAAATACCTTTATTTTGATAAATAAAATAATTACAATATTAAAATATACCTAACTTATGGATTGTAAAACTGTGCTACTATTTAATGTGAACGGAAACCCGGGTGATTGAAGTGCATTATTTAATAGTGCCGTAGAATCGGAGTTCGTCATCTAATGGTAGAGTGTTGTAGACTAAACTAAGTTCGCTCGGGTCTTATTAGCGACATAGAATATGCCATGACCTAAAAGAGCCCAAACTTGACCTCAGAAATACGCACCAAGATCGGCCTTTCAGTTGTTATGAAATACTACTACATGGGAGCATAAAGCGTTGCCAAAACAATACATTTATTATTATTAAATTATAAATAAAAAGTAAATTAAACTCTAATAACTATACCTAGAAGATACTGCAAAATTGTAATAACATAACAATACAAATATTTAAGCAAATTTAGGTATTTATTTATTAATATAAAATGATTGTTGAAATGAAATGAAAATATATATACTTTACAATATAATATAAGTATTTAATATTTGGTCGGACCACCTTGCGCGTCTAAAACGGCAACCAGCCTGTCCTTCATGCTGGCCACCATGTTCCAGCAGGTGTCCTTGCCTCTGAATTGCTCCCATGTAGTATGGGCTTCTCGCCGCAAGTTTTCATTGTTGCGGATTTCTGAAGCATCCTAATCGAGAAACATGAGACCCCATAGATTCTCGATTGGGTTTAAGTCGGGGCTCTTTGCAGGCCATGGTAGGCGGATGACGTCATCCTGTGCCGCGAACCACGCCTGCACCACCCTGCAGGTGTCCACGCGGCAGTGGTCTTCCGGCGTCCATAAGGCGCCTCCTGACTGTGTCCATTGAAATCTAAAACAAAGAAAATTTTGTCAATCTAGGATTCCGTAATATGACAAATAGTACGGGCCAATTTAACTAATCTGCATTCGCGATTTATTTGCGAAAAATGTAAACAAATATGAGTTTATGGAAAAATAACTTTAATTAAGTTCAGTTTACGCAACAACTTCAAACATTTTATTACTGCTAGTCTAGTAGTGCTAGTCACTCTAAAATCAACCTAATGACTATTGAAATAAAGTTGATATTTGTTCAACTTGAAATAACATCAATTTGAAGCATTAGTTGAATAGACTTTAGATGAGTATGGGACGGTTAAAAAATATTCTTCAAATTATAAACATAAACAAAAAAACAATTTATCGAATTGAGAACTTCCACCCTTGTTGAGGCACAGATTACTGAATAGTTACTGTTGAGGTGGGTTGTAAAGAACTGAAGATGTATCTAATACATAGTAGGTAATAATAATAAGTAGTAAGTAATAACAATTCAGACTGGCCGCGCGGCGCGCGTCAATCCGGTTTGCGTGAGCGCCGAGCGCCCTTCCAACTACCTACTACATGTCTATTAGGTAGTAGGTATGATTTTAATCACAATTTTGTTATTCACTTTTTAAGAAAACCATATTTTATGAAAGTGATGAATAAGTTGAGCTGATAAGGTATGATTACAAGCTACAGATGGACTCACCCTGTACGAAGTTGATGTTATTCGTGTGGTCAGAAAAGGATCGGCAGAGTGTGCGGCGTCTGCCGTCGTACCGTAGTGGATCTCGCGTAGAGTTGGCGACGATGGGCTTCTATGGTTCCGCTTTCTTCCCACCGCCGAAGCCAGAAGTAAACATATTTTTTCTGGAACGAAACAAATAGCTATAGTATATTTGCCCATTATTACTCAATGACTATAGGCAAAGGTGTATTAATACTTATAATTCCCTACCTATCCTATCCAATAATAAAGTTATTAAGTTATTTAATTACACACAAACATCGCTATCATTACAGGGTTACACCCAATGCGATAACGTGGTAACTAGATTCTAACTAAGCAGGGGCTGCAGTCTCGACATTCATAGCGATCGCTTTACGACCGAATTCGGTCGCAAAGCCCTGTCACTCCATACATTACACCTGTCAATCCGGGACTTTGCGAGTTGCGACCGAATTCGGTCGTAAAGCGATCGATGAATGTCGAGACTGCAGCCCCTGGGCCCTGGACAAAAAGAAAGTGCGTAATTGCTTAGATATTTACTATAGGTAGAATCCAATCACTACCTACTGGATTAACTTTTGTTTAGAATGTGTCATGACTAAATGGAATCAAAAACAATAGTTCATCGAATTCTGTTTACATAAGTATAATTATTTCTCTGAATTTAAGCTTTCACGGTTACTCTACATTTTAGTGACGCTTGGAACAGCGCGCAGCATTAACTAATTTCGAAAATTCTGTATAAAAACACCATTGATACATTTTTTCAATATTAGCCTTTATAATATTATGATTACAAAAAATATTACTCACCGTTATGCCCGTCTGCCGACAAATATCTATCACCCGGCATCCACTCAATCGAAGCGCTATGATGCGCTCTCTTTGAATTTGCGTCAACTGAGGCGCCATTATATTTATAAATTGTTTTAAGAAAGTTCACAGCACAGCACAGCACACAGTACGATTCCAAATCACAGAACTTATATACCCTAACGGGCAAAGACTACAATATGTATAGGGACACTAACGGGTTCCAAATGCGTACGCAACTGACTGACGTAAACGGTAAACTAACGATGTGAATTGTGACGACTGACGAGTGACTTTCGTTTAATTTCGTGAAGGATCGGGGAAACTCGGGAGCAGCGGCGGACGCGCAGGGGCGAGTGGGTGTGGCTTATTCCTAGTAAAACATGATAATTGGCTCCCAATTTTTAGTATGTGCAACCATTGGGCAATTTTAAAAACGTTGAAAACTCCACCAATCGTGCCAAGGATACTTTCTTTCTAACACTCCGCAGCGCGTCGTAGTTATATTTATGTATAGGGTTTACGTTGACGTGCTGCCGTCTGTACATACTTCCTAACCTTTCCGACATCCACGCGGGCGAAGCCCCGGGCAGAAGCTGGTAATGATTATGTGAGAGTTACTGCACCTCCTATTTCGTTTTGTCGCAAGATTTCAATTTAATCCTGTATATTTATTTTTCAACAACTTACATCTATCATTACAGGGTAATCTAATGCGATAGTGTACTTATATAAACTCTTAACCTAAATTATAATTAAGTTATTATTATTTTAAGTGTCTTTGACATATCTCGGGACCCTGGGGTCCCGGACCTTTGGTACGTGGCCTAAGCCAACTCTCAGAGGCCCGTTAGACGCTTTTAACGTAATATATATATTTTTTGATTCTATTACAAACATTGCATTCTTTGTGAACGAGAACAACAGAATAGTTCAGCGCGCGGCTCCGCCAGCAGCTGTGGCGGTTGTCGTCGCCACACGTACACGGTACACGTCCGGAACACACAAAACTATGTGCCCTAAAATGTCCGCATTATGTATCTTCTCTCCAAGTACTTTGAATATGTACGAGATGAGAATGAGACCCCCCCTGACCCTCAGTTCGTTATATGAAGTTATATCCCACCATACCCAAGATAAATAAAGTGCTCGCGGATCCCCGAACATCCGCTGCGTCCGCCGAGGTAACGCGGCAGATTCGGCACGGAACTATTTAGTCACTAGGCCACAGGAAGTCAACATACAAAGGAAGTGACAAATCTGAAAAACATGAGCCTTGTTTTCGAGTAGTCGGTAAAAACTTACTTACGGTTTCACGTTTAGCAGCTTTGGGCATTTTAAAATGTTCACAGGCCGAGTTATTCCCCGGGACATGTTCACCACTGATTCAAACCATGTTAGTACATGATCTACATCAAATATGGGACGATCTTGCTTTATTAACCATGCAACTCTCGTAAACTGGATGTGAATAGGTTGAAGTTTCGGGAATCTATCTGAAATATAAAAAAACAACTGGTCAAGTGCGAGTCGGACTCGAAACACTATTTACACAGGTACCTACAAATTTGTAGGTATATAAATAGTTTATCACGGGAATCGTGTCTCGAATATTTTTCCTGCTACATGACATTACTTCTTGCCAAATTTAATGATTTGAGGTCAACGGGAAGTACCCTAAAGGTTTTGATTCCCTTGCGAGTGTCAAACCTTGCTGCATAAACGGAACATAAACGCTCATATCTTTTGATTGCGTTGCCTAACTCGTAGAAATTTGATTTTTTCACTGCTTCTAATAATTTTTCTAATTGCAGCCTTGAGTAGGTGTTTCATATTAATTTCAACTTGATAACTCCACGCGTTCCTGAGAAAAAGGGTCTTGACAGACGCACAAAGAAGTGATCTTATAAGGGTTCCGTTTTTCCTTTTGAGGTACGGAACCCTAAAAACGAAGTGTAAGTACTTTCAAACATTTAAAGAGTATCTGTTCGGTGTTTTTACCGAACACCTTAGTTAGCAATATCGGCGCAAAGCGTTGACCTAATTTTATTACTTATTATTTTATATTGCATATTATGTTCAGTGCACTTTTGTCTACCGCGTTAGCCGGGTGTATTCCAACATTCCATCAACATTTTAGCACTAAGAACAGTTTGTGAGTGATTCAATAAATAGTGTTCAACATAAACATTTGTTTCTCCTCAAAAAACACCGACACCTCGCTACGTACCCCGACATAATTTTGGTCCTTCGAGCCGGATCACGCGCCGCGTAATTTTGGAAATTGGTGTGCGAGGTCTGAACTATCGTAACAAACAACAGTGTGTGTGCGTCGTAGGGCTGTCGGAGCAAACATCGGAGCAGAAACTGGAGTAGCAGCAAAGGCTGAGTACTAACAGCGGAATACAAGTAATATTTTTCCTTATTCCTAGTCAGTAAGCATTTAACACCGAATAACAATGTCGGAACTCATTGAAACGCAATCAATGATCTATGATAGCATCATAAAGCTTGTCATTAACTTGAAGAAGGATAGTGCTGATAGGAAAACAGCAGACTACTTTAAGCGGAAGCTTAATACTTTGGAGAGTTATTGGAACGATTACCAAGTTAATCATGAGCGAATTGAGGCAGAAGTAAGTAAAACTGATCCTTATTTCACCGACCGAGAGTACGAGAAAACTCGTACGGTGTATGAGTCCACCAAGGCGTTGATCAACCAACAGTATCAGCTGCGGTTCGTGAAAACGGGAAGCCTCTCAACAGGTGAGCAAACAACAGCTCGGGACAGATCGCCATCGGCATCGAGTAGGCGTGCAGAAGAGAAAACAGGTGAGGAAGCGGGGCCAAGTTTCCCAGTGCAGCTGAGTGACCGCCCAGCTCTTAAGTCGAACATGGAGCCAAACAGCAAGCTAGACGCATTGTTGAAAAAACAGTATGCGAATTTTAAAGCCTTTGTGCGCACAACCGCAAACATAGACGTGGACTCTATCTCAGATAAGTGGGAATTTGAGGACGTATTGAGGTCACTACAGTCTAGATGGTCAGCTATCGACATATTGCATTGGGACATCGAAATCGAACTGGAGGGAGAGAACGAACAATACAACAACATGTACGATAAGTATGAGACAAAATTCAACAACCTAAAAAGGGCTATTAATACGAAAATGTGGTCAGTCGCACACAGGGAAAAATCAACACCTCAACTGGAGATACCGAACTTCAACGGGAATTACAACCAATGGGTATCGTTTAGGGATCTATTCACGGAAGTAATACACAACAACCCCTCGTTATCAAGTGGCCAAAAGATGCAGTATTTGAAGGGGAAGGTTCGTGGAGAAGCTGAGAAACTTATACAACATTTACCGATAAGTACCGATAACTATTCGGTATGCTGGAACATTCTTACTCACCAGTATGACAACAGAAAACTAATATTCTCGGCCCTTATGAACAGTCTGCTAGGCCTGCCAAACATTCAACAGCAATCGATACAGCAGGTTAAGCGAATGCATGACACCACAGTGGAATGTCTTAATGCCATCAAAAACTTAGGAGTTGACACCACATCGTGGGACCCAATGATTGTACACGTTCTAGGACAAAAGCTAGATACAGAAACATACACAGACTACATAGAGTCGCTGAAGAATTCGAAAGAGCTACCGGTACTCTCAGAGTTCTTAGAATTTTTGGAAACAAAATTTACGTCATTGGAAACAGTTCGCCGTAAAGATAATGTGCCCTCGAAGACGTCTCATCAGAACAATTATCCAAATCAAACATCTAACAATAAGAAAAATAATCACAACTTCTCAAACAACCAGAGCAACGGAAATAGATCAGTTGCGAAATCGATGCACGTGTCAAACATAAAATGTCCTCTTTGCAATAACCAACAAGGCATTTATAATTGCAAAACATATTTAAAAATGAGTGACGACCAGAGGCTAAAAACTGCAACCAAATTGAAACTTTGTACAAATTATTTATTTAGCCATTTCGGAAAGCAATGCACCTCCAACTTAACATGCCGAAAATGCTAAGATCAACATAACACCATTTTACATGACGCATTTGCGAAATTAGCAAACGCATCAACTCTGTCGTCAAGCAGCAACAACGTTGAAAAACCAAACGCAAAGCGCAATGAACCCGTGACGGGCACCGTGAATGCCTCTCAAGATGAAAAGGCGGAGATATTGCTAGCGACTGCTCTGGTGAAGGTCAAGGGGGCGGATGGAACTTACCAAACCATGCGCGCCTTGATCGATCAAGGATCTCAGATATCCTTAATAACAGAAGAAGCGGCTCAGATGTTAGGTATCAAGAGACGACGATGCAAAGGAGTCATCTTTGGAGTGGGGCAAAAGGAAAACAGCTGTAAGGGGATGATAAGCATAGAATGTACTTCGATGTACAACAACTTTGAATTCGAATCAGATGTGCTCATCATGAACGAACTTATTAAAAGCTTACCAAACCAAACATTCGCTAAACCGAATTGGGCTTACATAAAAAACATTAATTTAGCTGACCCGGAATTCTACAAAAGTCGACGAATTGACTTGCTTTTTGGAGCGGACATTTATGCTAACATTATGCTAGGCGGGATAATAAGAGGAGAATATGCCCAACAGCCAATGGCTCAACAAACACAGCTGGGATGGTTACTGTGTGGTAACGTGAAAACATACCAATGTAATGTGGTCCTAAACAACGTAAAGGAGATTCACAAATTTTGGGAAGTTGAGGAGATTTTAGAACCTTCAAACCTATCTGTAGAAGATCAGGAATGTATGGACTTCTATACAAAAACAACACGGAGAAATAGTCAGGGTCGCTACGAAGTCAGAGTACCACTGAAAGAAGAATTAAAACAGCAATTGGGGTCTTCCAAGCCTATGGCTATTGCTCAGCTAAAGAACTTGGAACGCCGCTTGGAAAAACAACCAAATTTAGCCGAAAAATACAAGGCGTTCATGCATGAATATGCAGCGTTGAACCACATGAAACCAGAACAAAAAGACGACAACATAACACTCGAATGCTTCTTGCCTCACCACGGCGTGCAGAGAGAAGAATCTTTAACAACAAAGCTTCGGGTGGTATTCAACGCATCCGCCAAAACATCCACGAAATACAGCTTGAATGACGTCATGCTGAAAGGGCCCAATCTACAAAAAGATCTACAGGCCTTACTACTTCAATGGAGACAATATCCCTTTGCCTTCACCGCAGACATCGAGAAAATGTACCGCCAAATCTTAGTTAACCCCATGGATCAACATCTACAAAAAATCGTTTGGCGTGAGTCATCAACACAGCCTATACAAGTGTATCAACTGAACACGGTAACATACGGGACAAAGGCCGCACCGTTTTTAGCAATTATGACTTTAAAACAGTTAGCGGCGGATGAGCGATACAAATTCCCAACAGCGGCTGCTGTCCTGGAAAACAGCTTTTATATGGATGACCTATTACACGGCTGCTTCAACATAGAACAAGGTAAAGAATCGATAAATGATCTAATTCAGCTCTTGAAATCAGGAGGCTTTAATCTTCGAAAGTGGTCATCCAACAGTCAAGAATTATTAGGTAACATATCAACAAGTCAAGAGGAATTCGTTTATAGCTTCAAAAATGATGACATGTTGAAAACTTTAGGTTTGTGCTGGAACCCAAAAGGAGATCAATTTACGTTCCGTTGCGACTTTTCCCAAGCAACCACAAAACCAACTAAAAGGAGCTTACTATCAGAAATTTCAAAATTATATGACCCTCTCGGTTGGCTGACACCCCTATCCACGAAACTTAAATTATTATTTCAAAAGTTGTGGAAACATGATCTACAGTGGGATGATAAAGTGTCCGATGATATACATAATGAATGGGTCAAGTTAATTACGGGAATTGACAACATCAAACATTGTAAGATTCCTCGATGGATATTATGCAACGAAAATGATGTCATCGAACTGCATGGCTATTGTGACGCATCTATAGAAGCATATGCGTGTGTGGTATACGCACGAACAAAATATCAACAAGAAACAGTAATCGTCGCAGCAAGGTCGAAACTTATACCAAGTAAAAAGAGCGTAACATTGCCGCGGATGGAACTTTGCGGTGCTTATCTACTATCTAAGCTCATTGACAAAATCAAACAGAGTATAAGTTGTCAGTTAGAAATCTATGGATGGTGTGATTCTATGGTGGTCATAGGGTGGCTGCAAGGCGACTCGGCACGTTGGAAACCTTTCGTGGCTAATAGAGTCAACGCTATCAAACAGATCATGCCGGCAAATTGCTGGCGATATGTAAAATCAGGAGACAACCCGGCCGACTGCGCCAGCCGGGGTTTAACAGCGCCTCAACTATTACAACACCCTCTATGGTGGAAGGGACCAGCATGGCTAGCGTCCTATGACATAGAGAAGGAACAAAAACAGACTATCTACCAAACAGAGGAAGAGATGAAAAGGATAGAATTGGTAAACATTGTTCAAGACATTAACAGTAATAGTATAATAGATAATTTATTATTACAACATAATTCGTTTATAAAAATAACTCGTGTCTTGGCATGGGTACTGAGGGCATTGACGCCAACGTCGCAACGTAAACATTTACCGAAGTACCTAACATTAGTAGAATTGCGAAAAGCCAAATCGGCTATTATAATACAAGTGCAACGTACAGCATTTACATCAGATATTGCTATGTTAAACAAAATAGGCAATGTGGCAAAAAACAGCAAATTGTTGAATTTAAAACCCTTCCTCGATAACCGCGGCTTTCTCCGAGTGGGAGGACGTTTACGGAACGCGAACATGAGTGACGAAATGAAACATCCTAAGATAATCCCTAACAGAAGTCGACTGGCGGAGTTACTCATAGAAGAAGCTCATCAGTTAACATTCCACGGGGGCCCTCGACTGACCTTAGCTGCTCTAAGACAACAATACTGGATAACAAGCGGATACAGTGCGACTAAAAAACAGTTAAGAAATTGTGTAACTTGCCGGAAGTATGAAGCAAGGAAGCAATATCAATTGATGGGTGACCTTCCCGCTGCTAGATCCAACCCCGCTCCTCCATTTTACCACACTGGCGTGGACTACACAGGTTTTGTGAACATCAAGGCAAACAAAGGGAGAGGGGTGAGAACATTGAAAGGCTACGTGGCTGTATTTATATGCATGGTCACGAAAGCAGTTCACTTGGAATTGGTGTCCGACCTTACTAGCTCAGCATTCTTAGCTGCGCTTAAGAGAATGGCGGCCCGGAGAGGAACACCACATAACCTGTATAGTGACCAAGGAACTAATTTTATCGGAGCTAATAGACTACTGCAAGAGGAGTACAACCAATTACAACAAGTTTTCGGGGATACTTGCCAGGCAGAAATAGCTGAAATGAACATACAATGGCATTTCAACGCTCCATCTTGGCCGAGCGCTGGTGGGCTGTGGGAAAGAGCCGTCCGCAGTCTGAAGTTCCACCTAAAAAGAGTGGTGGGTGAACAAAGACTAACGTTTGAAGAGTTCACCACTGTACTGACACAACTGGAGGCGTGTCTGAACTCGAGACCGTTATGTTCGCTTACAGAAAACATTGAGGATCTGGATTATTTATCACCGGCACATTTTTTAACAGGAAGGTCCGATTTAACAGTAATTGAGACGAAGGAGGATGCGAGAACAAGATGGCATTTAACAACCAACATTTTTAAGCAGATTTGGCAAAAATGGAAAACTGAATATCTGAGCCAATTAACAGCGAGAGAAAAGTGGTTTAAACCTCAGGAAAACTTAAAAATAGGCAATATAGTGGTAGTTCATGAAGATAACATTCCAGCTGGACGGTGGATTATGGGTCGAGTGATAGACCTGCATCCCGGTAATGATGGCTACGTCCGGGTGGTGTCATTGAAAACGAAAAATGGCGTCATAAAGCGGCCAGTAGTCAAACTTTCTTTATTACCGGTAGAAATCGAAACAAACAGCCAACAAAACAGCACAACTGAACAGGGTTCTGAGACCCAGAACAACAGGAGACGAACAAGAAAAACAACAGCGGGAACGCTATCGTATATTGCCATGGCATTAACCTTCTTTATGTCAATCTGCACCGTTGCAAATTGCAGCTACAACATAACATCATTAAACAATAGCCAATCTTTCTACTTTGACCCAATATCAAAAATCAGCCTCGTAAAAGACAGTTGGACCTTAGTCGTATTCTATAACATGTCTCCGTATTGGGAAGGTATGCAGGCGTTTGAAAAAGTAACCGCATATCTGGACAAAACATGCAAAAGAACAGGCAGCGAGCAGTGTAATATGATAGTCCCTCAGCTGATCCATGAGTGTAATGAACTGAAATACTACAATGAACTTCTGATGACGCAACATGTAAGTGGACACTCCAGACGGCGGCGGGGACTTATCAATGCAGTCGGAAACATTGCAAGTTCCCTATTCGGCGTATTAGACGAACAATTCGCGGAAAAATACAGCCGAGACATAAACATGATACAACAAAATGAAAAACATTTAGCCGGTTTATGGAAGAATCAGACGTCAATTGTCGAATCAAAGTACAATTTGTTAAAAAGAACAGAAGAAATCATGGCAAAACAACATAAAATAATCAACAAACATCTGATCACGCTGGATAACATCTCAAACAAACTACAACGAGAGATAAACAACATATCCTTACTTCAAGAATTTACCATGACAGCTCTAACAGCTAGCAACTTACTCCATAACTTGAAAAGAACTCAAGATATTTTACTTGACATCCTAACTAATGTCCACCATGGACAGTTTAACATTCATCTGCTTACCCCTGAACAGTTCCAAAAGGAACTTAACATTATCTCTGGGCATTTATCCGATGACCTAACATTGCCTATTGAACCACACGATATTCGAAAGCTTTATTCTCTGATAAGCATTAAAGCACGAATAACCGAAGAATACTTCCTCTTCCAAATCACATTCCCACTTATCAGTAGAGACCGATATAAGTTGTATAAAATACATCCTATACCTCACCAGACGAACAACACTATGATAGAGTTCATCCCGTCGTCAGAATACGTCGCTACGGATCTAAAAAGAGACTCATACTTAACAATTACGTCTGAAGAGCTTTCACTCTGTAAACAAGAAGATGATAAGTTTATGTGTGACTGGAAAAAGCCATATGTCTGTATATTTTTAGGCATTCATGGGTCGTTGGAAGGCTGGCTGAAGAGTGGCCAAGCAGTAAGCAGAGCGGCAAAGCACCTCTCTTAAATTAGATGCACCGTTAAATTAAGGTAACAGATGGCGCTATTTTGATAAACACGTTAAAGGGTTAGTTTAAAGTGTTAGTGTGTATTGTATCGATGTAATTAGACGCACACTCTAAAGTTTGGTCACAAATTGTTTCCCGTTCGTCGATGTAGAAAGACGTGCAGGTTCGATCGACCCGTCTCAGCGTCGGTCTGGGGCTGTTATTATTCATTAAAAGAATCATCCGTCAAGTAGTTCGGATGACTTACTAGTGCTGGCACATCGGTAGTCGGTCGGATGACTTACTAGTGCTGGCACATCGGTAGTCGGTCGGATGACTTACTAGTGCTGGCACAGCGGTAGTCGGTCGGATGACTTACTAGTGCTGGCACAGCGGTAGTTGGTCGGATGACTTACTAGTGCTGGCACATCGGTAGTCGGTCGGATGACTTACTAGTGCTGGCACAGCGGTAGTTGGTCGGATGACTTACTAGTGCTGGCACAGCGGTAGTCGGTCGGATGACTTACTAGTGCTGGCACAGCGGTAGTTGGTCGGATGACTTACTAGTGCTGGCACATCGGTAGTCGGTCGGATGACTTACTAGTGCTGGCACAGCGGTAGTTGGTCGGATGACTTACTAGTGCTGGCACAGCGGTAGTCGGTCGGATGACTTACTAGTGCTGGCACAGCGGTAGTCGGTCGCGATGCTACACCGGTCAGTGACGATCTGAGCCAGCCCCGCCAGCTCACTGTCCCATTTCTGTAACACAGTACATAGTGCAGCGTTACCTCTGCGGTTAAAACCTCGCCTCATAAGTTAAAAGTTTACAAGCTTATCTTGCAAGTTATGTTCGGCGATTAGTCCCACCAAAAATTGCGGCGTCTACTAGTGAAACGCATGTTAATTTGTTCCTTATGATCTCTAGATTACAGTGGTAGTAATAATTATACTTCGTCTAACGGGAAGACTGATCATAACCTAAAAAATCACAAAAAAAAAGCTATTGTTTAGTGAGTAGGTTGGCCTCATTGGTTTTATAATGTCGTAAAATATTTAACTGTTCAGTAATACATACTAGGAATATAGGGTGTATTGAACGGTTCATGAAATAAAAAATCACACTATACATTTATAACAAAGCATTTTTATTACTTTAAGCATATCGCCCCTTGATTATTCAAAAGTGCCTGTAAATGGTTTAATTGAAATAAATACTTTGAGTTTGAGTTGAATTTCGACTTCCGACGACTAAGAAGTATTTCAACTAAAAAGACGCAGGTCGCTAACCTAACCTAACGCTAACCTAACCTTTTTTTTTTTTTTTTTTGTCACTGAGAAATGCTTTATGCATGCCCGCCTCGCGGGGGACGAGACGGGGTATGTGGGACTCCCTGTCGGAATGACAGTATACCCACTAAAACTCAGCGGTGTTCCCTCATCGCCGTGATGGGAGGGCCACGGGAATAGGCATAGCCTTTACTTCCATAGCCCTCCCGGCGCATGCCCGCCTAGATGGTATGGCGGGCCACGCATGCCCCCCATATTGGGGGGCTACGGGAATGGCCGGGAGCACCTAGCCATTCCCGTCCAACACTGGTGGAGGCCTGTGCAATACAGGCAACGGTGCCCCCGCCTGATTCTGATATACCTCAAACATTATCGAACAGCCCTTTTGATAATGTAAAAACGTCCACGTCCTGATTTCTCTCCAGGCAGCGAACTTCAGGATTTCAAGCGGGAAATTCTAGAAATGCTCAATACATGGAAGGCTGAACAACAAGAACATTTCTCAAAGTTTTCACATGAACAAAGTTCATCTCTGGCAAAATTGGTCATAGAGCTGTTAAATGAATTGAAATCTCAAAATCTGGCAATACAAAAATCCAAAATCGAAATAGAAAAAAATGTAACATTCATCAATAAACAATACGATGACTTGATAAAGCAAATAGACGCACTGCATAAAGAAAAACAAGTCTCTAGGCATTTCATACAGAACTTGGAGGCGAAAATTGAAGACTTGCAGCAATTAACACGCTCATCTTGCGTCGAGTTTCGTAATGTGCCCATTAAAGACAGTGAATCGGTGGAGGACCTGGCTGCAGTAATCACCAAAGTGAGTACTACGTTGGATGTGCCCTTAAACAAGAATAATATACGAGATATTTACCGACTCCCAGGCAAGCCAGGCACAGCCCGGCCTATTATAGCGGATTTTACCACCGTACAGGCTAAAAGTATGCTGCTTGATTCAGTGCGCACCTTTAATAAAAAGCACCCAAAAGAGGCCCGCCTTAACACCCAAACCGTTGGTTTACCTGGTGATCGACGACCCATTTATGTCGGAGAGTATCTCCCCGCTAGCTCGAGGAAACTCTTTTTCGCGGCAAGAGAATTTGCAAAGCTTAATGAATTTAAGTTCTGCTGGACTGCCAATGGAAGTATTCTCTTGCGAAAGGAAGAGGGAACAAACCACATCCTTGTCAAATCCGAGCAGACACTGCGGGACCTGGCACAGGTGGACCAGCAGGCGCCACGGGACCTAGCACAAGTGAACCAATGACTGCTAATTGTGAATGTTTTGGTTCGGTCAAAAATACAGCAGACCATATCACTAAGCTTGTCATCTACTATATAAAAATAAGTCGGGTTTTCCTTCCTGACGCTATAACTCCAGAACGCACGAACCGATTTCCACGATTTTGCATTCGTTGGAAAGGTTGGAAAGAAAATTCTGGAAAAATAGGAGTAGGGTAGGAGTAGGGTAGGAGTACGGTAGGAGTACGGTAGGAGTAGGGTAGGAGTAGGGTAGGAGTAGGGTAGGAGTAGGGTAGGAGTAGGTTAGGAGAAGTGTAGGAGTAAGGTAGGAGTAGTGTAGGAGTAGTGTAGGAGTAGTGTAGGAGTAGGGTAGGAGTAGGGTAGGAGTAGGGTAGGAGTAGGGTCGGAGTAGGTTAGGAGAAGTGTAGGAGTAAGGTAGGAGTAGTGTAGGAGTAGGGTAGGAGTAGTGTAGGAGTAGGGTAGAAGAAGTGTAGGAGTAGGGTAGAAGTAGGGTAGAAGTAGGGTAGGAGTAGTGTAGGAGTAGGGTAGAAGTAGGGTAGAAGTAGGGTAGGAGTAGTGTAGGAGTAGGGTAGGGGGTAGCACACCACGCGAACGAAGTTAGCGCCGGGCAGCTAGAAATAATTTATATGGCAAAACAACGTTTGCCGGGTCAGCTAGTTTTATATATATTTTTTAGTATTGTTGCGCGCCACAATTAATGCCTGATACACGGTGACATTAGCTACCACTGGCGCCATCTAGTATCAAGTGGAAAAACTAATAGTCACTAGCACCATCTATTATCAAATAGCAGAACTAAATTACCACTAGTGCCATCTAGTATCGAATAGTAGAACAAGTAGATCCTTCTAGAAATTTCGATACTAGAACTATCGACAGAGGTCAGTCGGGGCCTGTATATACCCGAACATTCTAGATGTTTCTACAGTAGAAGGTACTAGAACAATCTGCTGGACTATATAAGGCCGGGAATAACCGCAATGCGACACAGTGTGTTGGAAGCGATACATGCGAATACATCTAAAGCGATCTTCAAGTGCGACTTAAGTGTAATAATTGTGTTTATTTATTAGTGTGTTTGTGTTGATTAATTAAAGTGTCATTTTTGGTAATTTATATCGGCAGTTTTATTGTCACGAACCCGAAGCTCGTAACAATTGGTGTCAGAAGCGAGGGATAAAATTATGCCGATTTTACCTAAAGACGACGACACGGAGGGTATCCGTACCCGGAGTCAACGCCAACAGGAGACGGACCAGAGACGTTTTGGTGGAACTATGCCGCAGAGGTTGGAGGGCCAGCTACCAAACACGGAGGCCGACCCGTCCGCAGCCGCTTCAGCATCAGCTGCACCAGACTTTGCTGCCCTAATGATGATGCTGCAGGAGCAGTCCCGCCAGGCTCGTCGGTTGGAAGAACAGCTCCAGCGGGACAAGGAGGAACAGGCTCGTCGCCAGGAAGAGCAGATGCTCCTTATAAAGGACCTTCACGCTACCTTCGGGAAAGACATGAAGGAGGAAAAACGTACCATGCGAATCAGTCCATATGCTCTCGGTAGCGGCGTCCGATTACCGTGGCTGTCGCGCCCTCCTCCTATAGTAAAACGTACCATGCGAATCAGTCCATATGCTCTCGGTAGCGGCGTCCGATTACCGTGGCTGTCGCGCCCTCCTCCTATAGTAAAACGTACCATGCGAATCAGTCCATATGCTCTCGGTAGCGGCGTCCGATTACCGTGGCTGTCGCGCCCTCCTCCTATAGTAAAACGTACCATGCGAATCAGTCCATATGCTCTCGGTAGCGGCGTCCGATTACCGTGGCTGTCGCGCCCTCCTCCTATAGTAAAACGTACCATGCGAATCAGTCCATATGCTCTCGGTAGCGGCGTCCGATTACCGTGGCTGTCGCGCCCTCCTCCTATAGTAAAACGTACCATGCGAATCAGTCCATATGCTCTCGGTAGCGGCGTCCGATTACCGTGGCTGTCGCGCCCTCCTCCTATAGTAAAACGTACCATGCGAATCAGTCCATATGCTCTCGGTAGCGGCGTCCGATTACCGTGGCTGTCGCGCCCTCCTCCTATAGTAAAACGTACCATGCGAATCAGTCCATATGCTCTCGGTAGCGGCGTCCGATTACCGTGGCTGTCGCGCCCTCCTCCTATAGTAAAACGTACCATGCGAATCAGTCCATATGCTCTCGGTAGCGGCGTCCGATTACCGTGGCTGTCGCGCCCTCCTCCTATAGTAAAACGTACCATGCGAATCAGTCCATATGCTCTCGGTAGCGGCGTCCGATTACCGTGGCTGTCGCGCCCTCCTCCTAAAGCCTTGCCGGTGCTCACATCGATTCTCAGCCTGTAATAGTTCTTTGTGTTAATATTATGCTTCATTCACAAACGGACAAACGTTTATCTTTCGGTGTCTTATTACGAACAATGTTTATGCAAACTGTAACTCTAACGTTATTTATTTGTCGGAAATACGTCTATCGTTTGACTGATCGGGACGCCAGCGCCGCCCGGCGGCGCTTGACACAGTCTAGCCTGGCGTTCATGCGAGGACGAGAGCGTGCAGCGGTGCGGTGCAGTTCTCTCTTGATCTTCGGACATCGTACAGACTACATGTGCTCAGAAACTGTCTCGCGTTCCGTATCGTCGTGTCGTGTACCTACAGGGTGTGATTCGCTAGTGTGACTATTTTGTTCGTAAATTATAACCTGATTTGAACTGCAAACGGTTATTCTATTGCGCAAGAACCGACAATGCCCATAGTATCCTACCTCCTACTAATATTATAAACGTGAAAGTTTGTATGGATGGATGGATGGATGTTTGTTACTCTTTCACGCAAAAACTACAAAACAGATTTGGATGAAATTTGGCACACAGATGGCTTATAACCAGGATTAACATATAAGTAGGATATTTTAAACCCGATATTCCCACGAGATCCAAACTTATGCGGGTGAAACCGCGGAGTGCAGCTTGAAATAAAGCTGATGATACACATACCTTCTCCGTCATATTTTTAACCGACTTCAAATAAAAGAGGCTCTGTATTCCACCCATATGTATGTATATGTCTGTCCGCGATGTTCTCAAAAACGAATATTACGATTTGGGGTTTATTAAAGTGTGTAGGGTGCATCCCTAACATAGGTATTGTCAGTGCAAATGTAAAATGTCAATGCAATGCAGACTGTCAAATTAAACTTAAATGCATAAAATGTCAGTGAATGCTCAACGGGCATAAAAATGCAACTTGTCCGACTCAAAAGACGTCTAATTGAACACTAAATTAAATGTGATATACATAAAATGCATATAATAATGCAAATGTTTCAGTGTCAATGAACTGCCAAATGTAGGTTGCGTCCAAAGTGCAAATACGCGCGCCTACTGGCTAACTTATTGGAATAAAAATATTTTAAAACCTATATGTACAGTAACGCTCGAACTGTGTGCGAGCGCGATACAGTCAGTGCGTGTGCGTGTATGAGTGAAAAGACTACAAAGTATTTACACGATGTCCTGCGTGAGCGACGAATACGACGCGACGCGACGCTGCGAACGCGACGAACGCGATCAACTCAACGGCATCTGAATTTGACAGGTATGATCAGATAAAGCAAAATCGAGTACGTCATATTTACATTTTTACACAGATTATGAGCAAAATTGTCTATGCATGTTTTACTAGAGAGTCTGGTTGGCTGATTAATTACTAATTTAAAATTAAAGTTAAGCAAAATACATTCTAGATCTAGTGTAGTATTATTACGCTTCAAAGTATCAATGTTAAAATCACCGCATATTACAACATTTCGTTTAGTTTTCTTAGTTATAAACTGGCATAATTTATATGGCCGCTCGAAAAAAGTTGTTAAATTATTTGCATTTGGGACTCTATAAATGCAGATTACAACGGTGTCAGTATGAATTAGTTCAATAGCACAACATTCAAATGTGCTACCTATTGCT
The DNA here is from genome assembly GCA_949629185.1 of Apamea crenata. Lineage (NCBI taxonomy): Eukaryota > Metazoa > Arthropoda > Insecta > Lepidoptera > Noctuidae > Apamea > Apamea crenata. The sequence goes on from OX451378.1 coordinate 13,204,969, forward strand.
AAGTTCCTAACTTCAGGAATTTCCTTCCAATAGTGTCCTTTTTTATCAAGATACGAGTACATGTTCCACCTCTTTTAATGTCTCTTCTACTGAAACATGTAGCTAGATCGTAGTTAGAGATTGACAGATACTGTTCATAACCAGCCATCATGAAATGCTCGGTTATGCAAATTACGTCAATGCTAATATTCTCCACCATGAGTTCTTCTAGGCATACACAAAGTGCGTCAGATTTATTTAACAGTCCTGCAATGTTTTGATGTAGTATATTTATATAGTTATCATAGAAAAAACCGGTTGTCCGATTGTTCGTCATTAGGTGTTGTATCGATGTCTATAGTCAATAAGTCGTATTTTTTAACACCACAGATAAAATCATCAATATCTTTGAAAATTGTTTGCATTACAGAATTGTTTATTAGTCCTGTTTGTTTCGTAAACATTGCCAGATTCTTGTTCGAGTCCAAGAGATACGCATGTTGATGAGACATTATATCAAGATACAGTAAATTATTAAAGTGTTCTATTCTCCAGTTATACATATTTGTGTTGTAATTTATACTTATGAATCGGCGTGCAGACTATTATGTTCGTAAGATTTAATTTTTGTAGGGTTGTTCTACTACGTTGTTTCAAAACTACGAACGACTACATACAACTGACACTACACATCATGTGTGTCAGTTGGATGTAGTCGTTCGAAGTTTTAAAGTCTTCCTCTCCTAACAGAATTATACAGAAGTCTTTCATTGTAAATGTTTCTAATTTAGTTTCTATATTGCACAGTAGTTGTTCTGTTTTACAGTTTGTCCGTGTATAATGGCATATGTTTTCCGAATGTTTGTGAAGAGTACTTTCGGCAATCTTTCCGATGTTATTTTTGTTGTTAGTACTCAAAATACGTATTTTACTCTGTTTTTTATGTTGTTGTATTTGCGCTGCGATTGTCTTAACACTACTAGCACGACTACTAGTTTTATTTTTAATGTCAGGTGGCGTTATCATAACTGCTTTCTGATTAGAAAAGGATAAGGCTTTAAGGATAAGGTTGAAAATCTATTAAAGAAATTTGACTGATTGTAGTAGCTTGATGTGCTGGCGTCTGTACTAAAGTCCGCGCGGAACTAGTTGGCCGCGCTTTAGGTATGTGAGCGGTGGGACGGGAGGGACAGCGGGGGTGAGGCGGCGGGTTGCAATGTACGTACGTAGTGCGCGGGGCCCCGCCGTCCCACCGCTCACATACCTAAGGCGCGGCCAACTAGTTCCGCGCGGATTATAATACACATACTTACTGGTTAACTTTGTATAGTATCTTTGCCACGTGGGTGGCATTGATCTCGTAGGTATTATGATGTAGGCAGACGTTTCTCGGCGCATCGTTCTGTAAATAACATTTTTTTACACTAATTTTATTATCTTGGCCCTAATTCTCGAAACTATTAGGTAGTTTACTAGTCTATGTAAAAGTTACTAGTGTAAAAATTACAAGTCCTAATATTTTCTGTTTCTCAAAAACAGGTACTTAACTGTACTAATAACTAATAGTAGCAGACTAATAGAAAATATTAGGCTGGCTTGGCTGAATACTGAATACACATCAACAGAATCTAGCGATACCTTTTTTTTTTTTTTTTTTTGGATGGGAAATCATCAAATGACCCTTCCCGCTCTGGGTGGAGCGGAAGGGAGTGTCAGACTTTTACTGACTAAAACCCACCCGTGTTCCTTCCTTAGCCCTTTCTGTTCCAGGGCAGCGGTTAACCTTTCGGAAAATCCCGCCGCCCCGGCAGGCTTCGGCCCTGTGGGGCCCCGTCCTCTGCTGACATCTCTTTGAGGCGCGCGTGGAACACAACGCGCCGTCCGGCACGGGCCTGGTCCTGATCGGACGGTGAGCTACCCATTACTCACCGCCCGCAGGCCCGCGCCTACGGTGGCCGGGAGTCGTCACGCGGCTAGCTACGGCTAGCGCGGCGGCTGAGGCGTGAGGTTCTTTCCCTCAGCCTCTCAGCCACCTCCTTCGCTAGCATGACTGCTTCGCAGAAGGAGGTGACTGCCTCCCACTCCCTCTCGCCCCGGACCATGGCTTGCACCAGGGCCGGACGCGAGAGGTCGCCGCAGTTGCCGATCGCCTCTACGAGGACACGGCGGGGCTCCGCCCAAGCAGGGCAGACCGCCACCGTATGCTCCACCGTGTCCTCCGGGCGATCCTGGCAGTGGTGACACCCGGGCGTCTCCTCCCGCCTGATTATGTGCAGGAACCTCCCGAAACATCCGTGTCCGGAGAGGACCTGCGTCAAGCGGAAGGTGAGAACGCCGTGACGCCTCTCTAGCCACTCCTCAAAGAGGGGTCTTATCGCCGCTATCGCGGCGTGCCCTGCGCTGGGTTGCGATAGTCGCGCCTTCCATTCCGCCATGAGATCGCGCCGGAGGTCCGTCCGCTCCGCAGCGATTTGCCGCGGGTGCATAGTTTCCCCCCGGCGTAGTGCCTCCGCGCGCCAATCATGCAGGCGCGCGAGGGCTATCGCCTCCAGATCCCATGGCGGCAGTCCGGCAAGGAGGCTTGCCGCCTCGCGCGAGATCGTGCGGTAGCCCCGGATCAGCCTTACGGCTACCACCTTCTGGGGCGCGTTCAGATAGTGTGCGGCTCGAAGCCGCAGTGAACGCGCCCACACCGGGTCCCATATAGGGCCATGGACCGCACGACCCCCGCGTAAAGCCTCCGGCAGGAGGCGTTTGGCACCCTCAGGTTGGGCAGGAGTCGCTTTAAGGCGGCCCCGGCCCGTTCCAGTTTGGGGGCCAAACGTCGGAAATGCTCGACGAAGTTCCACCGGCTGTCGAGGACGAGACCCAGGTATCTCATCGTTGTCTCGACGCCGATGTGAACCCCTCCTACCATCAGTTGAGATCCCGAAGGTGGCCCGTACTGGGGCCCATGAAAGGACATGGCCTCGGACTTGTGCAATGCCACCTCGAGACCCAACTGCCGGATCCTATCCACAACTATCGCAACCCCGCGTGTCATCGCGTCGGCCGCCGCCTGATGCGACCTCCCCTGCGCCAGGACCAGCGTGTCGTCAGCGTAGCAAACTACGCTGACGCCATCAGGGAGGTCTGCCCGCAGCACCCAGTCGTAACCGATGTCCCACAGGAGCGGCCCCAGAACCGATCCCTGTGGGACACCGCACGACATCTCTCGCCGGCTCCAGTTCCCGTCGTGACCGGGGCAGATGACGGCCCTATCCGTCAGATACGCCCCGACTATTCGACGGAGGTAGGTCGGCACCCGGTGATACCGGAGTGCCTCCCCAATGCAACTCCAGGGCAGGGTGTTAAACGCGTTGGCGATGTCGAGTGACACCGCCACGACGACCCCGCCCCGGGACACCGCATCCCCCGTCGTGAGGGCTCTAACGCGCATGATGGCGTCCACCGTCGAGCGCCCCTTGCGGAAGCCAAACTGACTATCCGCAAGATCCGGCCCCGTCCCCACCAGGTGCCCGACGAGGCGGCCCGCAATCACTCTCTCGAAGAGCTTGCCAACCTCGTCGAGCAGCACAATAGGCCGGTATGCGGACGGAGAGTCCGCAGGGCGCCCTGGCTTCTGAATGAGGACCAGCTTCCCCGCCTTCCAACGGAGTGGAAACTGGCCTCTCTCCATGCATGCGCTTAAGAGCGCCTCCAGTCGAGGCCCGAGAGCCGTCGAGGCCAGGACCCAGGCTTTACCCGGCAAGCCGTCGGGTCCTGATCTAGCGATACCTTAATCCTAAATTATTTACGAACTAGTTCTACCGGCGACTTCGTCCGCGAGAAATTTCTTGTTCCCCGGATCGCCCGCCCGCGCTATTAAATTAAATTAAATTAAATAATCATTTATTTCAGGAAATTATTCCCTTAGTAAGCACTACAAAATACATAGATAAAACACAACAAATACAACACAAATTACATACATAAAACATTACACATTAAAAACATTGCATTAAAAATAAATTAGTAGAAATAAAAATAAAATAAAATAAAATTATGGTTATTAAGTTATACCATTACCTACTTCAAAGTACAAAGTGTTTTATCAATTATCAGACCCTAAGAAAGTGCTACGAAGCTGTGTAAAAGTGCATATTGACACTATGCTTAGTTATAACATAATCTATCTTGTAAAATATTAAGTTAGAGTTAAATTGCTTATTAGTCTGTTAGGCTAGATTGTAATCCATTACTAAGAACTTTAGTTCTTATTAATAAAGAAAAGAAAAAAAGAATAAATTACCTACTTCGTTTTCTGACCTTTTTTTCTATATGTTGATAAAACCCCTACGGAAATAATGCATTTATTTCGAACAAATTTGATTATCATAAAAAAGGTTATAGTGAGTCAATCTTAAAAGATAGACATAATTATGCTGTCTCGGAATTTTTCCTGAACCCATATTGCTCATGACAAAGTATATTAAATTTAGTCAGGAAAGATGATATTGCTTCATAATATATATTATGACTTTTTCTATTATTTTAGAAATAACAGTAATTAAATCTATCGGCCTATAGTTCGACATTTTATCATCTTTGATGTTCTTTTTATGAATAAAATTGGTTTTACTATTACAGTTTTTAAATTGTCAGGAAATGTTCCTAATGATATGCTTACGTTAATAATAATAATATGATTTAAAGGGCCAGCTTTACTATTATAACAAATTTTATAACTTGAGTGGAAATCCCGTCATAACCGAAGCTCTTTTTGTTTTTTAGGAATTTAATTATTCTTATCACGTCTGGATTTGGCTGCTGGGTCTTGACGACTGGTGGCACAATTAATATTGAGTGTGGGTTATGGTCTATTTTCTTGACGTCGTGCATTGGGTTACTAGATATATTGGTAATTAGGTCAATGAAAAAAATATTGAAGGACTCTGCTATTTCTTTCGGATCCATTATTGTCTGATTATTATTTCTTATCTGTGAAATTGGTTCCCTATTCATTTTACTGTTATTTATTATTTGCCATGAGGTTTTTGATTTATTCTTCGAGTTCTTGATCAAGTAATTATTGTGGGCTTTCTGAGTTAATTCAATAATTTTTTTGAACCTCTTAGAGTAATTAACAAAAGCGTTTTTATTTTCTGGTGACGGCCTTAGTCTATGTTTCCAAAGTAAACGTTGCCTTTTACTGCATAATCTTATGCCACGCGATAGCCACTTAATTGGTTTTTCTGATTTTATGGTCACTAGCATATTAGGGAAAACATAATTCATGAAACAGCTTAAATATTGCAAAGAAATTATCATACGCATTGTTTGAGTTCTCTGTGTTATATACAATGACTATAAAACCTCTAAACTGCTCATACGGGCGACTCGGGCTCACGACACATAAATGAAATTGCACTTATAGTAGATGAAACTATGAGTGACCATTTTAGTTTTGACCAGTTATTGGATCTCTCCAAACGTGATTATTTTGATAACTTTTTTAAACATTTCTGCTTATATCAAATTAATTATGAGTTCTTGTTCAATTAAATGGTGTGGGAAATCGTCTAGAACATCCAGCTATAAAAAAGATGGCATAACTTTTCATCGGTAAGTAAAATATATTTATAATTTAATAATATTATGAATAATTGCAGGGCTCAAGCTAAACTGGTTGTTTACGTTTAAGGCACATAAAAAGTATTACGCGTTGATGTCTTTTTAAAAAGTCCCTTTCTCTCACTAGGTATTGTCAATAAAAATTACGATGATATTCCAGAAGTGAAAGAACAGTGGATTAATGCTGTTAAGAGGGAAACGTTGATGCACGCTTGTCATTTTTCACACAAAGTAATAAAGACCCCAAATCTTTTATCCGGAAAACTTATACTTAATTGATTCATTTTAAAAACCAATAATTGTCTCGATCGTCCAACCTAGGTGCAAAATGAAAATTTTCTTTGGATTTTTTCGTTTTTTTTACGATTATTTAACCTTGATTTAATTTTAGCATTGATTTGAATAAAGTAAAATTTACAGTGTTACGTAAGTGTTTTATTTGCACCCAGTTAACGCACAATCAGTATAGTTTTAAAAAAAAGTAGAATTAATAGACATCGTTATGTTTGATTTTATCGATATTAGGTTTTGTAGCAAAACTGACTTGTGCAAATCAAATCAAATCAAATCAAATCAAATCATTTATTCGCATAGAATGTAGGTATTTAACAAAAAGTTGGTAAAAAAATATATATATTGGCCCGTGTACATTCTGCCTGAGTATTGGCATGCAAAATTTAACAAATTAAGTTTCAAATTTATATACTAAGGAACACCAAATAGATAGGAACACTAACAAAATAATTAATATAATAAATTCAGAATTAAATTTTAAACTTCAATACATTATTATGGAAAACTAATAAAATAATTAATATAATAATTTCAAATTAAAATGTCAATAATAGCTACTTAATGTCAATTATAATTAATGTCAATAATACTTCATGTCAATAACACAGTGTTCATGGTATAACTGCAATGTCACAGTAGAGGGTCATTTAAAAAATCATTTATTGTATAGTAACATTTCTGAGTCAAATATGCCTTAAGTTTGTTTTTAAATTGTTGAAGGGTGTCATTTTTTATGTTATCCGGTAGTTTATTAAATATAATTGGACCCATGCAAAGAACACTTTTTCTAAGTAGTGCAGTTTTATAGCTGCTGACAAATAAAAGATTTTTGTATTGACTTCTAACGGGACCTTTCTTGGTGTCTGAGACCTTAGCAAATAGCTTTATGTTGCTTTTAACAAAAATTGCCATTTCTAAAATATACAATGACGGAAACGTAAGAATTTTTAACGACTTGAAGTAGGGTTCACAGCTATCTCTTGGTTTTATACCGCACATGGCTCTTAAACAGCGTTTTTGGGCTTTAAATATGGTATCTCTTAAAGTACAATTACCCCAGAAAATTATTCCGAACCTCAAGACCGATGCGACTATGCCATGGTATGCAACTAAAGCCGTCTTTATGTCAACTTTTTTTTTCAAATTAAATAGGACATACGCAGCAGTACTCAATTTTTTACAGACCTCTTCTGCTTGTGGTTTCCATGTTAATTGATCGTCTATAAGGATTCCTAGAAATTTCGCGACCTTCGTTTTTTGAATCGTCTGTCCGTTATAGTTTACGTTAACGTTTGGTGGAATTGTACGTTGGTGAAAATGCATTATATTCGTCTTTACTAAATTTATAACCAAATTATTTTTATCAAGCCAATCAATTATATTTCTAAGACTATTGTTGATGTCCTCTTCATAATCACTAATATCATTACATTTTATAAGCGCTGTGCTGTCATCGGCAAATAGAACCATAGGATGTCGAATTTGTTGAGGCAAATCATTTATATACAGCAAAAATATTGGAGGACCTAATACACTACCCTGTGGTACACCAAATTTGACTATTTTACTCTCAGATTGATATTTCTGTTCAAATTTTGACTTAAGACAAATTCTGGATATCTCGGTATACTGTGTGCGGTTGCTAAGGTAAGATTTTAGGAGGTTTAACACATTACCCCTTATACCGTATTTATTAAGTTTGCTTATTAAAATATCATGATTGACACAATCAAAAGCCCTAGTCATGTCTGTAAAAATAGCACAGATAGGGTTCTTTTTATCAACGTCAATCATAACTTCGTGTAATAAGTCATACAGTGCTGTATTAATACCTTTATTCTTTCTGAAACCTGCTTGTTCACTACATAGGATGTCATATTTTGTCAAAAATTTGTTAATTAATTCATAGATAACCTTTTCTATAACTTTGGAAAACACAGGAATCAATGCTATCGGCCTATAGTTAGCTATATCCTCTTTGCAATTCTTTTTATGTAGCGGTTTAACTATGACAGTTTTTAAAGCGTCCGGAAATACACCGGTGCTGATGGCTAAGTTAATAACATGACAAATATGTATGCTTATATTATTTGATACAAACTTTATAACTTTAGTTGCTATTTCGTCATATCCGACGCTATTTTTATTTTTCAACGTCCTTATTACCCTGACTACGTCTTGCGGTATAACTGGAGTCATAAACATTGTATTAGGGTTTTCGCGTAAACTACTTGAGTCGGCTGAGGCTTTGGGTGAGTTTTTAACTAGATTAATGAAATAATTATTGAATGCGTCTGCAATCTCTTTTGGGTTACTAATAATTTTATTGTTTATTTTTATTTGAGAAATGGGTTCTTTAGTACATATTTTATTGTTGATTACTTGCCAGGATGCCTTCGATTTATTAAGTGAAGTGTTGATAAAAAAGTTATTTTGTGCTTTTTGAGTTAATTTCACTATTTTTTTAAATCGCTGGGAGTAATTTTTAAATTTATATTTGCTTTCATGCGATGGATTAAGTCTGTGTTCCCATAGAAGTTGACGCTGTTTCCTACTACATAATCGTATTCCCTTAGAAATCCATTTAGGTTTTTTTAATGGCGTTATTGTAATTCGCTTGTAAGGGAAACAAAGATTATATAACAGACCAAACTGCTGCATAAATATGTTATATACTTCATTTACATTTTCTGTCTTATACATTTCGGAAAAAGAAAGGCATTGTAGATAGCTTTGGAATTTCAACAAGTTTTCCAATGATAGGTCCCGCTTTTTAACATACCAAGAGTTCACTCTATAAGTTTTGTTTACTTTTATCTCAAACATTTGTGCGGAGTGATCAGATAAGGCGAAGTCTATTACAGTACATTTACATTTATTATTTGAATTATGTGCAAAATTATCCAAACAGCTGTTACTAGATAGCCGAGTTGGTTGGTCAAGCACTAATCGCAAGCCAAAGCCCAGAAGAAAATATTCGAAATCTAAACTAGTATTATTTCTTTTTAACCTATCTATATTAAAATCCCCGCAAATAACTACTTTTTTATTAGGGTTAGTACAGAGTTTCTTTAAAATAGTCTCAAGATTATCATAAAAGGTATTTAAATTACTCGAATTTGGTGGTCTATATACACATATAATTATTAGTTTCTGTTGTATTAGTTCAATAGCACAACATTCGATCACACCTGATATTGAATACTTTGTTGCGTCTCTAAATTCTGTGCATTGAAGAGACTTATTAACTAGAATACAAGCGCCACCCCGCTTCGTCTCACGTCTTGAATAACATGCGGCCATTTTATAATTTGGAATTGTAAGTAGTTTTTCTTGCCCACGCATTATAAAATGTTCGGTAATGCAAATAGCATCTATGTTTTCTTGTTTTCCAGTCATTTCTTGAAGGTGGACGGTTAGTAGATCTGCTTTGTTTAAAAGTCCAGCTATGTTTTGGTGTAGTATTATAACATTATTGTGAACGAAATAAATTCATATTCTTGGTCAAATTCGTGTCACTGTCGTCACTGAGGTCGATTTGTAAATTTTTTGATAGCAGTTCTGGTTGAATAAGTGAGTCAGATTCATTATTTTGGTCGCAATCAACATAGGAAAACACTTTATCCAGGCTACATAATTTTATAACTAATTGTTCCAAGTCTGATACAATAATATTTAATCCCTTATTATTCAGTGTGTTATGTCGTTTGTTATAGGTGTTATACGTATATGGCAGATTTAAATTAGAATCTAATACATACGCATAATTACATGTCTGTACATCCATATAAAGCAGGTTATTAAAGGTATCTATACGACTGTTATACATAATATTATGCTTTTCCATGTATTTAAAAGTAGGTAAACAAATAATGAAATTGGTGTGATTTAGTGGTAATAACGATCCACGAATAAAAGTGACGAGTTCAATATAATTATGAGTTGTTCGAAAATCTTCCTCACCAATATAAATAATACAGTAGTCACACTCTGTGAACTCTCGAACTTTTGCATCAATATTATCGAAGATAAGTTCTATTCCACATTTGGGTTTACGATAATGACACAATTCAAAATTATTTAGATACGTTTTTTCAGCCATACTATACAGTCTATTAGATGTTTCACCACTCAATAAAACTATTTTATGTTTAGTCGATGGCTCCGACGTGGGCGGCGTCCGTAAGGGCGGTGATGTTTTCCTGCCGGTATTTGTCTGCAATACTCGTACAAGATCTCTTTCGCTTGAAGTGCATGCATTATCGGCGATATTAATTTTTGTACAGACATCCAAAGTAGTAATATCTTCCCCGACGATCTTCTTTGATAAATTTATAGTTTGCGTTTGTTTGAATTTTGTTTTAATATTAGATGATGTTTTTATTGGTGTTGTTTGTTTCTGGTTCACTGGACTACTGACAATTCTTTGGAAAAGATTATTTTTCTTCAATAGTTCTTCATTGCATAACTTTAAATTATTATTTTCCAATGTCAATAACTCAACCTCATGATGTGCACTATTTAATTGTGCCTTTAAAGTATCAATCTCGTCTTTCAATATTTTTACTTGGTTGTAATCATCATCTTCTGATATATCCGGCATGCTATTTGAGGTATAATTCAATGTTTGTGATATAATATCACAGCTGTCATCGTTACTTGGTTCTGATTGTCTGCGTGTACGACGGAAAGTAATATTCTCAAGGAAATTCATGATGATAAATCGATACTAAAGTTCAAAAACAATATTCCTAAAATCTTCGTTTTCTAGGATTCGAACGCACACCTCCTCACTTGAGAAGCCAACTGGTAAGCCGCTTGGTCAACTGGCAGACGCTTTGATGTGTGAAATTAGCGGTTGTATTATGTACTACGATGAAGATTACTTCTACCAAGAGATGTCGCTATTCACAATAGTCAATTAGTATTTAGAGCATTGACGTATTGTATCACTCAGTACGTGTTAGTTCCTGTGTGTTTTAATAGATGGTGCTGTAGTAACACTCAATTCAAATAAAAAACCGGAATCCCATCGCAGTAATTTTCAATAGTGTCAATTTATCCAGAAAATATATCAACAGATGTTTATGTTATTGTTGTTAGATGTTTTATTTAGCCGGATTACACGCACACACGTCTTTCACTTAGCCTTTTGGTCATTAATTATAGCAATACTAGTTTTGTTTATGCAGGTCGAATATCACTGTTTTTATGTTAATTATGCTACACAGATTGTTTATAACACTGTCACAATTAGTTTGTTGCGTCAGGTTCACTTTTAAACGGGTTCCACTGTCTAAGACTTAGTTTTTCTATTATTTAAATTTTTTTACGGGAGCACAATAAAACCAATGTTTACTTAACAGCGCCACCTGGCGGTCATCGTCGGTGCATCACTATGTTTGGAACATTCGTCCTGACATTGTTGCATCGGCCAATCACAACCGCTGTATTTTCCTCGTCCCCCGACCCGCAGTGGTGAGTCGTGTGCCTAGACGAAATCGGTCTATCAGCTCTCAAGTGGTTTAATTCTCTTTGGTTATATACGTCAGAAAACGATAGATTTTGTAGATAATTATTAAATTTAATGAGATTTTCTTCACAAGTATCTCGAATCTTAGTTCTCCAAGTTTTAATTATGCATGATTTATTTACTTTTATCTGATAGCCCGAAGTCTATTACTTGACAACTACATTTCTGTCTAGTATTGTGAGCAAAATTATCTAAACAGGTATTACCGTAGTAACTATTTAGTAATCTGTGGTACCTATTACTAAAATGACGTGTCGCTTCATTAATTTCTAAAATAAGGTTGTAACTCAGGAGAAAGCATTTAAATTCTAAAGTAATTCTATTATTTTTTAATAACGTCTACATTAAAATCGCAGCATACAATTATTTTAGTGTGACGATTAGTGCATATATTTTTTAGAAGTGTAACTAAATTTTCATAAAATTTACTTAAGTTAGATAGCTTAGGCGGTCTATAGATACATCATATTATTATGGTCTGATGAAACAAATTTTTCTAATAATAGAATGTACAACCAGCGAAATCACCATTATTGGTGTAGAGAAAATCCTCTCAGGTTTTGCGAAAAACATAATCAAATGCGATTTTCTTTTAATTGTTGGTGTGGTATAATGTGGAACCGAGTGGTAATGGTGGAATTTTATGGAGGCACCTTGAATTCCAACATTTATAACAACAGAATATTAGAGAATCTTGAAAACCTCGTCGATGATTTACCACTGTCGGAATCAAGAAGAATGTTTTTTCAACAAGATGGCGCTCCACCTCACAACAGCCGCAGTACGCGTTCGACTTTGAACCGACAGTTTGGTGATCAATGGATAGGAACACATGGTCCTATTTCCTGGCCAGCGCGTAGTCCAGATCTGAAACCTCTAGATTTCTTTTTGTGGGTCTAACTGAAAACTGAGGTTTACAAAAAGCAATACGATAGTGTTCAAGAACTTAAAGACTCGTCACTAACCACAATTTTGTATGGAATTCATACAAATAAATTGTCAGCAGCCACTAGCGGTAACTAAAATGGCGGTCACTTCGAGCACTTGATATCGTAGGGCAAGAAACAGCAAGATTTTAAATAAGAATAACATCATCAAGTTATGTTAGTTAATAAAAAAAGAAAATTAATACGCCTTCTTTTTGATAATATGTCTAAAATTCTACGTGATCATTTGTCTTTTATTTTATTTTTTGTATTTCAGTTACACAAATTCTTTACAAAATGTAAGGGAAAAGTAGTATTCTGCAATTTGTGACTTTTTGAGTACTCCAACGATGGTTGGTCCCATAGAAGTTTTTGATCAGTATTAGAAACAGGATCGATTGGCATCAAAAAATGTTTTTGTGTAAAATGGCTATTTTCTTGCTAACTGTAATTTTTTTTGAAAATCTGTGAATGGGGATCAAAATTCCATAAAAAATTATGGATAGTCTCCTAAGACCATTTTCACGTAGCTGCAACGGATAAGGTACTTCCCCTTACTGCCCCGCTGTACGTTTCCACCCTATATACTAAAACCACCCCTAAATATATATATGCATTTAATTAACGAAAACCCCATCCAAATTGGATCAGCAGTTTTTGAGAAAACCGTGGACATACAAACATACATACATACGGGTCAAATAAAGAACCTCCTTTTTTAAATCGGTTAAAAACTGATGACATTCAAAATACTTACAGGCTTATGATATTCGCAAACAATATGTGAGCCTGGTGGTTTGCATAGATTGTTGTTCGGGCAGTACTTGTGGTAGTCGATCGTATCTTGTATCTGCTCGAATGTTGTGAGTTGTAGCTGGATGTAGATGAATGTGACAATCTGAAAATGTAGGTGCTCAATCATTAGATAGTAGACGGCAACACAAAAACTCCCCCGAGAACGCACGCTTTTCAGAGAATTATGTAATGAACGCCTGCTTTCTAATGGCACAACACTGATACACTGACTGATGCATTCATACAGATTTATCCTGACGAACAGCTATCTATGAATTAATTTTGGAAGAATTTTAGCGCGCGTTCTGATTTACTCGAAACTCAGTAGGTATTTTATACCTGGGATTGAAAGTAAAGAATAATGTGTATCAGGGTTTTTCGAAAATCTACCCCTGACGGGCTGACAAGGGGTAGTCAGTTTTACAGGGGAGGATTTTACAGCGTGGCTTGATTAAAATAATTTTATTTCAATTTCCGAGAATCGATTTCTGACATCCGACATAAGAATTACTCGAGTCAAACGAAATTAAAATAAAAATCGTTTGGCATAATCGCTTTCGCACATCATTACGATAAAAAAACTTCTTTTCAATAAAATAAACAGCCTACTTACAAAAAAACTACAAAGTGATAATTAACTTTAACATTATCGTTTTTAGGGTTACGTACCCAAAGGTTAAAAACGGGACCCTATTATTAAGACTCCACTGTCCGTCTGTCTGTCTGTCACCAGGCTGTATCTCATGAACCGTGATAGCTAGACCGTTGAAATTTTCACAAATAATGTATTTCTGTTGCCGCTACAAAAACAAATACTAAAAACAGAATAAAAAAATATTTAAGTGGGGCTCCCATACAAAAGACGTGATTTTTATAGATAACTAGCTTCTGCCCGCGACTTCGTTCGCATGAAGCAACTTTCTCATTTTTTTTCCGTAAGAAACTTCTACAAAGTATTAGAACACCTAAAAAAAAGATGGATGAAATCGGTAAAGTCGTTCTCAAGTTATGATGTGACCAAGGAACTATATTCCTTGGTCACGTCATTTTTATATACAGGCTGGCTGGGACATCGACGCGCAAACTGTAACCATGGATTCAGCACATGAGTTTAGACCCCATAGCGCCGAAATTTTTCGTCGATTATTAATAAAAAATATTGCTGTTCCATTTTGACCGCGTAGGTATTGCACTTTTCTATGAAACAGAAGATTTTTTTTTAATAACCGATGAAAAATTTCATGGTGTCTAAACTCATGTGCTGAATTCATGGTTACAGTGTGCGCGTCGATGTCCCTGCCACCCTGTATATATATAGACTAGCTGTCCCGGCAAACGTTGTTTTCCCATATACCTACATTATTTCTAGGAAATATTTTTTTTTTGTATAAAAAATAGCTCATGTTGGCCGATTCTCAGACCTACCCGATATGGACACAAAATTTCATACCAATCGGTCCAGCCGTTTCGGAGGAGTTTGGTAACAAACATTGCGACACAAGAATTTTATATATTAGACTAGCTTTTGCCCGCGACTTCGTCCCCGTGAAGCAACTTTCTTAAAAAAAATCCGTAAGAACCTTCTACTAAGTATTAGAAAACTTAAAAAAAAGATGGATGAAATCGATAAAGTCGTTCTCAAGTTATGACGTGACCAAGGGAAATAGGGATTCATATTTATACAACACTAGCTTCTGCCCGCGGCTTCGCCCGCGTGGATGTCGGAAGTTATCCCACGGGAACGTGCTACCAGGATAAAAATTATGTGCTTCCCCAGGATGCCATCTATCTCTTTGCCAAATCAGAAGTTCAGTGGTTTAGCTAATCAACTTTTAGACTTTTTGTGTGGAACAGTCACAGTGGGTGTGCGTTGATCTTGATATGTTACCTAACGATTCACACACTTTTGTTAGTGAGGCACACGGATGTCGCCGGTGGCTCGATCACTGTGTGGTTTCGAGCGCTGCGCGCACAACTATCAATCACGTTACTATATTATACGCTACATACAGACTGGTCTGATCACTATCCCTTGCAGTTAACTTGTAATTTGAATTTAATAAAACCTAAAATTATAATGAATAGTGTTTGTAAAAATAAAGTGGTCTGGGGAGATAGGCAGGCTTGTCAAATTGAAACATGTCATACGAAGTTAAGGGATATTGACTTTCCAGCCAATTTTACTACTTGTGCGGATAAAATGTGTAACTGTACATTTCATAAATCATTAATTAATGATACATAAGTATAGTGCAAATACTGGCTGAGGGAGCGAAATATTCATTTAGTGCGGCTTCAAATTCCGGTTGGGGTAAACACTTATTAGGCTGGAACAGACACGTTAGAGAGGCTCTCGGTAAGGCGCGGCAACGTTATCAGAATTGGCTATTGTATGGGAAACCTAGCTCTGGACGGTTATACAATGAAATGGCAGAGTCTAGGCGATTATTTAAGGTAAAATTGAAATGGTGTCAAAATAATCAACAAAGGATTAAAATGGATATAATGATAGCACAACACCATTCCAATCATAATTTTTCAAAATTTTGGAAATCAACGAATAAGTTGAATCTGAAGCCGAGCCGGCCCGTGAGCGTCGAGGGTGTACACGAGCCGGATGATATCGCGAGATTGTTTCAGCAGCATTTCAGGGTTGAACCGTTTTTGAGGCCTGCACAGTCGGACTTGTTGTCGGTGTCGAGTGCTGGGGCTACATCTGGTGATCTCAAGGTGAGGTTCACTGCAAAGGATATAGCTTTGGTCAAAAAATCTATGAAGAGAGGAAAGTCCAGGACATGATAGCCTCAGCATTGAGCACTTACGGCATGCTGGGATACACTT
Source organism: Apamea crenata (assembly GCA_949629185.1). NCBI lineage: Eukaryota > Metazoa > Arthropoda > Insecta > Lepidoptera > Noctuidae > Apamea > Apamea crenata. The sequence continues at coordinate 13,220,950 of OX451378.1, forward strand.
ACCTAGGGTTCTAGCTTTGTTATTTAATCTGTGTGTCAGCCACTCCTACCTACCTGATGATCTCATGTTTACTGTTGTTGTCCCTATTGTAAAAAATAAGACCGATGATGTCTCGGATAGGTTAAATTATAGGCCTATCTCGTTAGCTACGGTTATAGCGAAGGTGATGGACGGTCTGCTTGACGGCCATTTAACTAAACATATAACACTGCACGACGGTCAGTTCGGTTTTCGGACTGGTCTATCCACGGAAAGTGCGATCCTGGGTCTCAAGCAGACCCTGCACTACTACACTGCGCGTAAGACGCCAGTATACGCGTGTTTCCTAGACCTGTCCTGTCATGTGGACAAAAATGCGTCAAGACACTAGTCTGCTCCCTGAGATTGTATCGATATTTGAGTACCTACTGGTATAATAATCAGAAAAATGCTGTTAGGTGGGCCTATACGAGCTACGCTGTACATTGACCTTTGTGGTAGTTTGTACGTCATACTCATTTATGCACATCAATATTGTTTAGCTGTGCATTCCTCCAACATAGCATTTAAGTGGGACAATTGTGTAATTATATTCAGTAGCAATAAATCCATCAAGGGAAATCATTCGTCTACTCATTTACATAACATAACATAACGTACCTTACAAGTTTACCTACATAACAAATCCATAACATTTTCACTGTTGGGAGTTACGCCCCAACAGGGCCAAAAGTAGATCGGACGAGTACAGGTTAGAGTGTGGGGTGAGGTAGGGGGGGTTGACCTCACCGAAACTTTTTAATTTGTATATGGACCGCCTGATTGGAGAACTGAGCGTTAATAATATTAGCTACGCGGATGACATGGTGCTGCTCAGCCCTTCAATCGGCGCGATGCGTAAGCTGCTTCGTATATGTGAAAGGTATGCGGAGGCCCATGGGCTCAGATACAATGTGAAGAAAAGTGAGGTTATGGTTTTTAGAGCACCCAAAAAAGATTTCTCTGACGTACCACCCGTCTCACTATATGGTACACCTTTAAACAGAGTCACTCATTTCAAGAGTCTGGGCCACTGGGTCACCGACGACCTCAAAGACAACATGGATATGGAGAGAGAACGTAGGGCGTTGTGTATCCGCTGTAATATGTTGGCTCGCAGATTCGCTCGTTGCACTGAACAAGTGCCACACTATTTAGGGCCTTCTGTCAAACCTTCTACACGTGCAGTTTGTGGGCTAAATACACGCAGGGGACGTACAACCCCCTGCGTGTACAGTATAATAACGCGTTCAGGGTGGTGATGGGGCTGCCGCGCTACTGTAGCGCGAGTGGCATGTTCGCAGAGGCGCACGTGGACGGCTTCCATGCCATCATGCGTAAGCGCTGTGCATGGATGATGGCGCGGGTGCGCGGCAGCCCCAGCGCCATTTTGGCCGCGTGTGCCGGCCGCTGGGACTCGGTACTGATGGCACACTGGATAGGCCTACACGCGAGAGCAAGAGCCTAACCACAATAACTTTTTTGTACCTTAACTAATTGAAACGGACAACCGGGGTACGTCCAGTACCTACGGTCGTACCTGGGACAGTCTCCCACGTTTTGACGTATGCTCTGATGTACTACTTCTGAGTCGGGTGACTCCGCTGGTGACATACGTCCCACGCACCCCTGAATGCGTAGTCTGTACAACTACTAGGAAGGGCTTCTTATGAGACCGGCAGCGAAGAGGCGATGAAATAAAAGAAGTTTTTCTTGTTGAAGTTTGCTTGCAGATTTCGGCTTCTTGCTTGTCGTGTTGCCTCTTCGATGGCTGAGCTGCGACTGACTTTTCGTCGTTCGTAGTCGTCTCTGCGCCCCCGAAGGGGGTGCGAGGGGTCGGTTTTGGGGCTCCTTCCGGCCCCATGACCGAGGCGTTCGTCTCTCGGCCCCCAAAAATGGGGACCCATCGTTGGGTTTCTCCCCCCCCCCCCCCTTGTGGGAGGGGAGGGAGCTCTTCGCACACCTATCACCCCCGGGGGGTATGCCTCCCCCTGGTGGTTGTTGGTGTGTATTTGTTTAGTGTCTGTAGGAGCGCCCGAAGTGCTTCACGACGCCCGTGCGACCAGGCTCCTGCTGGGTGAGATCCCTAGTTCCCTAGGGAAGGCCCGGCAAGAGCCGATCTAGCAACAAGGGCGCCGGTTTTGGTTGGCGCTCCGCTACAGTGGGTGCTGTCCCCGCCCCCCTACGGCACCGCCAGGTCTAGCCGGTGGCGTCGCGGGGCGCGGGGCGTGGTGTGGTGTAACGAGCGACTTGTAAAAGTGTGTGTGCGTCGCTCGTGCGGTTTTCTTGGTGTTTCAGCGAGTGTGGAGTAGTGAGTGTGTGGGCGCCGCGCACGCAACGCCTATATTAACTTAGTCCGCTTTGTGCGCGGCTGGTGTCGTGTGGTGAGTGTGGAGTTCTATTGGTTGAGTAGGCCGCATGTAGGTGTGTGCGATCTACTCAGGCGTCAAGTCCGGTGGTTGCGCGACGTCTGCGACGAGGTCGCGCGGGAAGCGCTTGCGGTCTGGTGGTCGCGCGTGCCAGGGTGCGATGTCCTTGATGTGGTGGTGCTCGGAGGAGTCGGCACGCGCGAACATCCCCTTCGCCAGTCGGGTGCTGAATTCCTCGATGCTCTCGACACGCAGGTCCCTGTGAATAACAGAGTTCCTCACGAACCGAGGCGCCTTGACGATTTGACGCAGCGTGTAGTTCTGCTGCGTCTGGAGCTTCTTCCTGTTTGCCTCGGCCGTGAAGGCGAGCCAGGCCGGGGCGGCGTAGGTCAGCTGCGGGCGGATGTAAGTTTTGTAGATCCCCAGCTTGACTCGCGTGGAGAGGCGTGACGAGAGCACCGGGCGGAGTAGGTGGCGTGTCACCTTAACCCGCGCGATGGTGTCGCAGACGTGCGGGCCCATGGAGAGCCGATTGTCGAGTGTGACCCCCAGGTACTTTGCAGTCCTGGTCCACCTGACCTCGGTCCCCATGAGCTCAAGGCTCGGTGGGAGTGCACGGCTGCGTGCCGTGACGATGATCGCCTGTGTCTTACCTGCATTCACCGACAGTCTCCACTTGCTGAGCCAGTCGGGCAGGTCGTCCAATGCGCGCTGCATTTTGATGGCCGCGTGGTCGGCCGACAATGAGGTGGTGATGTACGCGGCGTCATCAGCTTACAGCGCGAGTTTTGCAGTGTGCGTGGCGGGTATGTCGTCGGTGTACACAGAGTACAACACAGGCGAGACACAGCTCCCCTGCGGCACGCCCGCAGCAACGGGGCGCGCGCTGGAGAGCTCGTTTTCCACCGAGACCCTGATGGTTCTGTCCTGTAAAAAGGAGGAGACTACCTGTATCAAGCGACGGGGCGCTGTGGTGAGGGTGAGCTTGTATATTAGGCCGGCGTGCCAGACCCGGTCGAATGCCTTTTCCATGTCGAGGAATACTGCAGCGGCGTACTCGCTCTTGTTCACGGCCGCTGTGAGAATGTGCAGTACCCTCGACAGCTGGAGCGTCGTGCTGTGTTCGGCCCGGAACCCGAACTGTTCCGGGCGTGGTGCCAGGTGTGGTGACAGGTGGCGCAACAGGAGCTTTTCGAACACCTTGGAGGTGGTGGGGAGGAGCGTGATGGGCCGGTAGCTTTCCGGCTTCGACACGTTCTTCCCGGGCTTGGGCAGCATGATGACCTTCCCCTGCTTCCAGCATGTGGGGAAGGTCCCGGTGCGGAGTATGCCGTTATAGAGGCGTGCTAGTGCCGCCACCGTTCTAGGTGGCAGGTGTTGAAGGGCGGCGTTCGTGATTCCGTCCGCACCGGGTGCTTTCTTGGGCTTGGCGCGCCTTATTGCCCCCAGTACTTGGCCCGGGGAAACGAAGATTGGTTCTTCATCGGAGGCTACCGGCATCTTGAAGTACTCTCCAAGGTGTTGCTCGACTGTTGCGACGTGGTCGAGGGCATCCGTCGGGTTGGGCGTGAATTGACGCTCCAGATGGGCGGGGAATATTTCAGCCCGGTCGGCCGCCATGTAACGAAGCGCCCCGTCGCTGTTAAGCAGCGGGCGCACCGGGGCTGGGGTGTTCTTGAGACGTCGGCAGAGCCTATGTACCGACGTCCAGTCGCTGTCCGCAGTTACTATTAGGTTCTCCCAGCCCTCTGTGGCGTACGCCTGTAACTCGGCCTTCACCTTGTCCGTGATACGGTTGAGCTGGTTCTTCTGTGTCGGACATCTCGTTAGTTGCCACCGCTTGCGAAGACGCCTCTTGTCGGCGATCATGTTTGAGATGTGAGCGGGGAGCTGACTTTTCGTCAAAAACCGCGCTCTATTTATACCGGCCTAAGTTCCCTTAAGGCGGACCGTGTATTTTGAGCCCTTTTTTACCGTAATTTTCGCTAAGCCGAGATCTGTCAAGCCCTTGTTTTATTTATTTATCCTTATTATATCCTTACAATTTTACATATAATATTCCTTACGTAATCCTTAACCTAATTACAGCTTAATAATTAACTTAATTAAACACAATAAAAACTTTCTAGAAGAAAAACTGTTCAAATTCTTAACTAGGAACATTTTGATTATAGAAATCTCACTATAACTTCTGAACCAATGGTCCGATTTTCATAATTCAAACGGTATTATTGGTTTTATTTTTTTGTTTTTTTACCTTTCATTTAAAACAAAAATTATTAAAATCTACCCATAAACAAAAAAGTGATTTTCCAAGTTACGTAATTATGTATGAACAAAATTTTACTTATTGGAATCCTTTCAAAAACAGTCTTATTCGTTTGGGATGCAAAAGCTAATAACAAATATTGATAACAAATACTAATTAGAATATAGAAAACATAAAATAAATCTCTTTAAAGTTTTAACCATTAACATAGAATTATTTACATTACGTTTTCTTTGTAGCGGTCCCTCCACTACTTGCTCCCTGGTACCCAGATAGGGTCTCGTCGCCGACACTAATACTAGGCTAAAAACATTGTTACTAACTACTTTGGATTTGTGTTTTTACTTTTTACTAACACTAGGTTAAGAACATTGTTACCTACAAAAAAAATTATGGACCAAGTCTGAATTAAATATATTTATTATTATTATTAGGCGTGAAAATGTAAAATACAGTTTCAAGTTCAAATCCTCCCCTAAAAACCAAATTACCCCTTTTTGCCCCGTCAGGGGTCAATTTTCGACAACTTTACATACTTATTATTAATTATTTTCTGTCAAAAGTATCAATACTGAGTTTCGAGTTAATCGAACCGCGCATTCAATTTCTTCCACACAAACTTCAACACCCCTATATCCCCCTTCGAGGGGTAGTTTTGAAAAACTTATAATGATTAACTTTATTACTTACTTAAGCAAGTATTCTATCTATAATATGTATGTATTAAAAAAAAAAATGTATATAAGTAGTTTATCAGCCATCTTCTTACCATAACACAAGCATTAGGTTGCTTAGCTTGGGACAAATTATATCCCCATTTGGAGGGTAATTTTGAAAAACTTATAATGATGAACTTATTACTTAATTACTTATTTCTTGCTAAGTTTCAAGTTTATTAACCTAATGAAGAAGATTTTTCATATAAACTTTATCACCCCCACAGAGGTGGAATTTTAAAAACATCGTTTGGGATGTATTCATAACTTGACTCAAATATTATTTATAAGTACTAATTTTCGAGTTAATCAAGTCATGCAGTAAGATCCTCCCCTGTAAAATTGACTACCCCTTTTCAACCCGTCAGGGGTAGATTTTCGAAAAATCCTGATACACATTATTCTTTACTTTTGATCCTAGGTATAAATACTGAGTTTTGAGTAAATCGGACCGCGCGCTAAAATTCTTCCATACAACTTTTGAAACCCCCCAATCCTCTTTTAGGGGGTAGTTTAAACTTCATAATTTACTTAGATTAGTATTCGTGCCAAGTTTCAAGTTTATTAACTCAAGGAATAAGATTTTGCATACAAACAAAATCCCCCTATTTCACCCTCTTAGGGGTGGAATTTCGAAAAACCCTTTCTTAGTGGATACCTACTCTTCACTAAGAACACACCCTCCACATGACTCTAGGACCAGCGGTTTAGGCTGTGCGTTGATGTATCAGTCAGTCAGTCAGCCAGGACTTTGAATTTTATATGTATACTAGCTGACCCGGCAAACGTTGTTTTGCCATATATAAATTATTTCTAGCTGCCCGGCGCTACTTCGTTCGTGGGGTGTCCTACCCCCTACCCTACTCCTACCCTACTCCTACCCTACTCCTACCCTACTCCTACACTACTCCTACCCTACTCCTACCCTACTCCTACCCTACTCCTACCCTACTCCTACCCTACTCCTACCCTACTCCTACCCTACTCCTACACTACTCCTACCCTACTCCTACCCTACTCCTACACTACTCCTACACTACTCCTACCCTACTCCTACCCTACTCCTACACTACTCCTACCCTAGGGTGGACATCCCTTATCACTTAAGGGTTTGAAAAAAAAAAAAAAAAAATAGATAGTAGCCGATTCTCAGACTTACTGAATATGCACAAAAAATTTCATCAAAATCGGTCAAGCCGTTTCGGAGGAGTATGCAGACTAACATTGTGACACGAGAATTTTATATATAAGATATAGATGTAACGTAATTAACGCAGACCCTCAAACACCCCAATCAGTATATTATGTTATAATCATAATACATACACTAATTTTTTGTTAAACATAAGCATTGATTATTTATTAAATTAGATATACTAAAGCGCACGCCACACGGCACACCGCCAGCTGGCGGGCGGGCGGGCGAGCCGTTTTCACCTCTTTTCATACTTGGGTTCACACTGCGAACTACAGAGATAAGATACCGAAGTATGAAAAAAGGTGAGACGATGCTCGCTCGGCTGCTCCGCCTGCCCGCCAGCTGGCGGTGTGGCCCGCGCTTTATTCCGGAAGAATGTTGTGGTTATAGTACAAATCCACGAACGCACACAGTAGCACACTTGCTAGCCTAGTAGGTATTTGCTCGCGTTCGAGACGAGTTTGAGACGCCGCCCGCTCGACACAACTGTAGGTATTAGTGCCGAAAAAAGACGATATCGACAATACACGATTCTTTACGTTTTTTTTTTGTGAGCAGGGTCAACAACACACACTGACCGGTGACAGATGTTACGTCACAACTCACAAGTGACTGGGGGTTTACTAGTTAAAGAAATATGAACATTAACCGATGTCCGAACTCTGAGCATCAAGTTGTTTATTTATGTATATTAAACATTTGATTGCATCTTTCCATCACACTTTTCAGGCTTTGGACTGTCAACTCTGAATAATTTTGTTTATTGATTATGATACAATGCCAATTATAGTTAGGCAATATTTGTTACAAAATGTTAATGTAAATAATAATGAACGTCAGTATGACGCGTTGCTCGCATGTGGCGTTGTAGATACCGCTACAATGTTAATCAAGATATTTACAATAATAAAAAAAATCAAATACTTACCAATTGCCTAAACACTCATATGACGTTGTGTTTTTAATACACTTTCAAAATTTCCACCACCTTGTTCAGTACATTATAATACCCGTTTTCTTAATTGATATTTTAATTTAGAAAGCACTTCAGTGTCGTTTTTCACTATTTCAAAAGCGTTCACTATCCTATTTTTTAGGTCCTCGGCACTTGTTGTCTCAATAAAATAAACTAATGATTTAATACGTTCCCACAAAAAAAAAAGTCAAGAGGCGTCAAATCAGCTGATCTGGAAGGCCACTGTACAGGGCCGCCGCAACCGATCCAACGCTCTCCAAACTCATCATCAAGGTGCTGTCGAACACTCCTAGTGAAATGAGCAGGGGCACCATCGTATCATTGGTAGAATACCTCTTGTAAATTATGAAGTGGTATGTCTTCTAGCAGCGCAGGTAAAGTTTCTCGTAAAAACAGTAGATATGAGTCTCCTGTTAACATTTTCTGCAGGCCTCAGTATGTATGTATGTACCAATGACACCTGCCCAGACGTTAACTGAGAAACGGTGTTGGAAGGAATCCGCTCTGCGTGCGTGAGGATTTTCGTGCATCCATAAATGTGTGTTGTGTTGATTGTACATCCCCACACGTGTGAATGTACTTTCATCTGTGCAAATTATGTTCCGCTGCCAATTTTCTAATAACCAGCGGCTGAACTGCAAGCGTCAATCAATCAATCAATCATGTTTACTATGGATCATATGTACAGAAATAGATACAGGTGTTAAGAATTACAGTGATGTTGATCAGCTATGTCCTGACTTTTGGGCGTACAATACAAATTGTTAACATTATTATTTATGAAATTAACATTACTATTTTAATAAATTAACAAAGAAAACAAAGAAAAAAAAATATAGGTAACATTACTATTGCAATTTAAGGAACAATCAAATTAACTACGAGTACTTAGGTGAGTGGTTACAATCTAATAATACAGCAAAAAATAAACACAAAATATAGGTCAGTTAAAGATCTTAAAATTAATAGTAAGCAGCACCGACTGCACCACGGTCTTGGTCGAAATATACCTAATTTAAAGGGACTTGTCTGACATAAAGTCTTTTAAACAGTAACAGCATTAATTATCGACTAACAGGTCATGAAGTTTCTTTTTAAATAATTTAATTTCCGGGATGCTTCTAATATGTTTTGGAATTTTATTAAATATTGTTGGAGCAACCCACAATACACTTTGCTGCAGAAAACGTGTCTTGCTCGTGATTGTGCACAATTTATCCCGATGGCGTATTCGGCTACGGTATTCAAATAGGTGAATATTGCTCTTTACAAATACCGCGCATTCCAATATGTACAAACATGGTAATGGTAGTATTCTAAGGCTTATGAAAAATGGCCGACAAGAATCAGCCTGATGCAGATTAAACATAGACCTGATACAACGCTTTTGAGCCTTGAATGCTCTTTCCTTGTCTACGCTGTTCCCCCAAAATATTAAGCCATATCTGAGAGTGGAACTTACATATCCGTGATACGCTGTTAATAATACTGCCCTATTGGCCACCTTTCTTAATCTGTAGAGTGCATATGCGTATTGACTTAGTTTTTTGCATAATTTATCAATATGTATTTTCCAATTAATTGTATTATCAATATTTAATCCTAAAAACTTTGTCACTTCGGTTTCTGCTATGTTATTCTGTACATATCTAATATTTAAAGGGGGGGTACGGCTGGTTCTTATTCGGAAATTCATAACTGTTGTCTTATCAATATTATTAACCTAAGATTATTTTTATTCATCCAATTCATTGTGGAAGTCAAAGTCAAATTAATGTCGTGTTCCAGGTTATTGGAATTGTTATTTGTGAATAAAACAGTGCTGTCGTCTGCAAAAAGTATGGTTTCATGGTCTAACACGGAAGGCATATCATTTATAAAAACGAGGAAGAATAACGGGCCTACAATAGTGCCTTGTGGAATACCAAGTCGAACAGTTCCTGTTTCTGAAGCATAGACTTCTTCAGTTTTTGTTGCAAGATTTAGCTTTTTTATTTCAGTGAACTGTTTCCTGTTTGTGAGGTATGATTTAATGAGATAAAGAGTGTAGATGTTAATGGTGTGAAATCATCCGGGCTACCAGTTCGGTTAGGTGTTCCGCAAGGCTCAATACTGGGTCCATTCTTGTTCTTAGTTTACATTAATGATTTACCATTCCATTTGACGGGCATCTGTGATGTTGTACTGTTTGCAGATGATACCTCTCTTATTTTTAAAGTAGACAGGAATAGACAAGATTTTGACGACGTAAACAGTGCACTCTCAATAGTTACAGATTGGTTTACGTCAAATAACTTAGTTCTCAATGCCAAGAAAACCAAATGTGTAAAGTTCGCCTTACCGAATGTTAGAAACCTAGGACCCAACATCGTCTTAGATAAAGAGGTGCTTGAAACTGTAGGCTCGGCAATTTTTCTAGGACTAACAGTAGATGCCAAACTTCAGTGGGGACCTCATATATCAAGTCTAGCAGGAAGGCTCAGTTCGGCTGCGTACGCCGTCAGGAAAGTAAGACAATACACTGACGTTGATACAGCTCGTTTAGTCTATTTTAGTTATTTTCACAGCGTTATGTCCTATGGTATTCTGCTGTGGGGCAAAGCCGCTGATATACAAAATATATTTGTCCTTCAAAAGCGAGCTGTTCGAGCAATTTACCAGTTAGGTGCCAGAGTTTCTCTAAGAGATTTCTTTAAAGATATTGGTATTCTCACGGTTGCATCACAATTCATCCTTGCCAACATTTTATATATTAGGCAAAATTTACACTTGTACACTAAAAATAGTGATATTCACAGTGTTAACACTAGAAATAAGGACAAACTACGTGCCCCCTTTCACCGGCTTCATAAGGTTCATAACTCATTTGTTGGGCTTGGTATAACCTTTTATAACAAGATACCCTCTGTTTTTCTAGACTTGCCTTTTAATGCGTTTAAAGCTCAAGTAAAATCCAACCTTTGTTCAAAGGCATACTATTCCATCAACGACTACTTAGACGATAAGAATAGTTGGTCACCCTAGTTTAACGCAAGACAATCTTTATGTTCCTTCTCCAGAATTAGCTTACTGCCAGGTCTTAGAACCCAGCAATGCATAAATGTGTAAGCTGTCACGCCCTTTATGCCTGGAGGCTTTTATTTGGCTAGTAAGTTTTTTTTATTTACATTTTAAGTAATTATTTTTTAGCTTGAGTACGTATAGTTTTTGTTATGTTTGTTGGTATATTGGCGTGGCTAGCTGACATGTTATGGCAAGTGATTAAATTTTATGTTCTGGCTTTGTAATTTTAATTACCGAACATAAGCACCTTTGTATACAATCAAGTATTTTTTTAAATTGAACAGACAGCTGTGCTGCTGGGGAGTTTGTTGCGCCACTTCTTCTTCCCAGCGATAGCACTAGGAAGTGGTGAAGGGCGGGCGTTTTTGGGGGACTGTCTTTTGTAATTTTGACGTTCAAAAAGTGCTGATTCTCAGCCTAATTTGAATAAATGACTTTTGATTTTGATTTTGATTTTGAGATCATAAACATTACCTCTTACTCCATATGCATACATTTTGCTTAGGAGGATGTCGTGATCCACGCGGTCAAAGGCTTTGGAAATATCCATGTATAGAGCTACAGCAGGGAGTCCTTTGTCCAGGTTAGTCATAATTTCGTATAAAAAGTTATATATGGCAACATTTATTGATTTATTTTTCCTAAAGCCATATTGCGCGGGTGTAAATATATTGTGACTCTCAAAGAACCTATACAGGGAGTTAAATATAACTTTTTCAAAAATCTTAGCAAATATAGGTATAATAGCTATGGGCCAATAATTACTGACGTTTAATTTATCCCCTTTTAAAAAAAATGGCTTTATGACTACTGATACTTTTAATTTATCTGGAAATATACCCTTCTCAATACACAAATTAACGCAGTAACTTATGGGTTTACTAATTACGGTAGCGACTTCTTTCACAATGTTTGTAATAATACCGTCATAACCAGAACTGTTTGTGTTTTTTAGTGCTGTAATAATTTTAAGTATATCGTCAGGCCCTACAGGTGTCATGAAAATTGAATTCATTAATTGAGTTTTTATGTTATTAGAATTGTCAGTATTATTAAAATTATTTGCATTATCGGAAATATTATTAGGATATTGTATATTTCTAGTGTTAGTCAAGAAAGAAGTTATTAAAAGATTGTACAATTTCAGTTGGGTTTGTTATTATATTGTCATTGATTTTGTTGGCTTATCTATTGTGGCCTTTGTCCAGTGCCTGTTAGTGTGTGCGTGCGGTTAAATCGCTAAGTTTACTTAACTGTATTTGTAAAGACTTTAACGTGCTTGAAATAAGGTTCATTTTTCTTTATTTTGTATCGAATGATGGAATTTGTATTAATAGAAATAAAACTGCACTTTTAAAAGTCTTATTGCCTTGAACTTCAGTTTACATTGACTGTACAAGGGCAGTGTGACTGTAATTTACGTAGTTTTCATTAATTTTGGGAAAAAAAATTACCTGTATTAAAAATGATAGAAATCGATTCAGTAAACGATTCCGAACAAACTACTTCCAGGATGTGCGCTAATTATGTTACATGTTGTATATATAGATGGTACGGAAGTCTTCGTGCGCGAGGCCGACTCGCACTTGGCCGGTTTTTTGACAATGCATATTATGCAAAATTTCAGGTCAATCGGATGCCAACAAATGGTTGGAGAAATGGGGCTTAGACGGACAACTTACAAATGTACATACGTACGAACAGTGCAAGTTAAATAAAAGCTCGTAATAAATAAATTAAAAGTGAAAAACCTTTTTAAAAAACAAGCTTTTATTTAAATGCGCTAAAAAAAAACAACTTTTACTTTAATAATTTTACTATCAACATAAAACGTCATTACACAATTTATATGATTTATAAGCTTGTCATGAAGATATCTGCTTCAAAATTGAGTTGCAAGATTCCACCGAACAAACATACGAGTACATACATTGCATGTTAAATAAAACCTTGTAAAATGAGCTAATGAGCCATAAAATAAGCAGTAGTAACACTTACATGTAAAAAAATTTTTTTCATTATTTTCAATATATCTACTACCCACAGCACCCACCAGTGGCCACGCAACTAGGAACTCAAAGTATATACTATATAGCTAGTAAAGCGTTGTAAATGTTATCGTTCTGTTGGAGCTATCAAAACACCAATAAATATTATATATAAAGTTCAATTTAAATGTTGTATGATTATATTTTATGGCTGCGCTGTGTCGACATCAGTTTTTGTTCACAAACCAAACTAAATTTAAGTTCAGTGCATCTTTTTTTTTCCTTTCTATTTCATTAAGCCCACCCCAGTTAAAAAAACATGTGCTATTAAGTCACGGCGTATTAGACGAAGGAACTATTGCTTAGAATATCCGGATGAATTTAAAAATTGTATAAAAAGTCTCTCATTCTCAGACATTTACAATACTTCGGACCCCAATGAGGCTTATGTCTATTTTTTAGATCTATTTCAATGCTTTTATGATCTCTGTTGTCCTTGAAAAACTATTACTAAGTCATTAACTAAAAAATCTAAGTGGATCTCAAAGGGAATAAAAGAATGCAGTAAAAGGAAACGTGTGCTCCTGTGGCAATATAGAACTAAGCCCACTCTCAAGAACAAAAATGCGTTCAAAACACATTCACGTAGACTTAAAAAAATTATATCTTTAACCCAAAAATCCCAAAATAATTATTTTATCAAAACATCACAAAATAAATCTAAAGCGACATGGACCGTCATCAACAAGAATAAAGCCTACTTTCCCAAAGAACTGAAATAAAAACTGACACAAAGATCGTCACGAATGCTATTGAAATAGCAAACCCCTCCAACGAATATTTTATTAAGCAAGTATCTAATTCAAATCATAGCATAAAACAAGAAATCCCCATTCACAGACACACTTTGAACTCTTTATTTATGGAACCAACTGTGCCGTATGACATCATAAATCATATTAGGTCTCTTAGAGACACAAACAGTGTAGGCAGTGATGGAATATGCAAAAAAGTCATAAAAACAGTCTCTCAAAACATAGCCCACTAAGCCTACATCTAAGTTATATAATCAATTTAAGTATTGAGAAGGGTATCTTCCCAGATAATCTTAAAACCTCCATAGCTACCCCATTATATAAAAAAACAAGACAAATGTCTAATGAAAATTACAGACCTATATTGATACCTATATTTGCAAAAATATTTGAAAAGTCATAAATAGAGCACTTTGTACTTACCTAGAGAAATCAAACATTTTACTTGATGAACAAAAAGGTTTTCGTAAGAACAGAACTATTAACATAGCTATCCATGATCTGATACACCCTTTATTATCGAATGTGGATCAAAGAAATGCCGTATGTGCTATATAATTATATGGACCTTACAAAAGCTTTTGACTACCTACGTAGATCATAAATTACTATTAAATAAATTAGAGAAATATGGTATAAGAGGCAACATTTTGAATCTTATTGAATCTTACTTATAAACACGGAGTCCCACAAGGTAGTGTGTTAGGACCTCCACTATTCTTAACTTATATAAATGATCTACCTAGAGAAATAAAGCATCCGATGGTATTATTTACTGATGACAGCACGATAGCAGTAAAATGTGACGATCCTAATTTATACAAAGCAGAGATAAATTTGACACTGAATAAAATCATTAATTGGCTAAATAATAATAATCTTGTCATAAATCTAGAAAAGACTAAAATAATGCATTTTTATCAAAGGATTTCTAGTATAAACCTTGACATTAAGGACGCTTTTACATTTTTCTACAAATAACAGTGCTTTTCAGGTACCATTTTAACGTATAAGCAATCACAAATGTTAACTTATCATGGACCTAATTTAAAGGTAATAATATATTCATCTCCACATTGGCATCACAAAAATTGTACATACGTTTTTCCGTAATCAATAATCAGAAAATTTTAAAAAATAGGTGTCCGAATAGGTACCAGTATAAGTAAATTTACAGCATAATATTTTATCTTCAAAATTTTAATAAATTGCGGTATATATAGTCCTTTATAGGTTTAGCTAATTGTTTTGTAACATAAATCAATACATTTTTCAATTATTAGATAAAATAAAAACACTTGCCGACTTCTTCATACATTTTGCACTCACGGTTCATCATTCTGCGCTCAGAAGCGCTCGTGGAAGGACGGGTGTATCGCTCTCTCGTAAAAAATAAATACGATAAAAGTAATAGAAAAAGATTGTTGTGTGAGTACCGTCGTTGGTTATCGTGATCGGAAGGAGTTGATACTTTTGGACTGAAATAAAAGTAAGTACGAGTTTCATACTTAATTTTTTTTATTATGTAAGTATAAAAAACAATAATTATTTTGGGTAAGATCGGGATTTGGTTGGGTGGGGTTAAGCAGCTGTTGACAAGGTTGAGAAATGGATGAGTTTAAGGAGCTCTTAGTAAGGCTAGGATTTGGATGGGTAAGGTCAACCTGTCGGCGGTGAGGTCTGGAAGTGGATGGACGGGAAGACGGTTATGATTTTAACCGGTTTGTATGTAGATATGTATGACCAATGTGGGGTCAAAACCAAAACTATGACAAAAAGTTGTCATTTTCATGGTTTTTGGGGTCGCTAATATCGAAAATGGGGTCAAAACCAAAATCCAAGATGGATGGGTCTCTTTTTTATTAACCCCCGACGCAAAAACGACAGGGTGTTATAAGTTTGACGTGTCTGTGTGTGTGTGTGTGTGCGTGTGTGTGTATGTCTGTCTGTGGCATCGTAGCTCCCGAACGGATGAACCGATTTTAATTTTGTTTTTTTTGTTTGAAAGTTGAATTTATCGGGAGTGTTTTTAAATATGTTTGATGGAAATCCGCCGCCAGAAAATGGCGGTTTACATATTTTTTCACAACTCCCTCAATATGGGTATCAAATGAAAGGGCTTGACTAGTAAAATACTATACACTATAGTGAATTTCAAATCCGAGATGGCCGCCACCACAAAATGGCGAAGTACATTTTTTTTTCACAATTCCCTCAATATGGGTATCAAATGAAAGGGCTTGACGAGTAGAATACTATACACTATGACAAATGTTAAATCAAGATGGCCGCCACCACAAAATGGCGAATTACAAAAAACCTGACTAAACACCAAATTACCTGAATCTTAAAACACAAGAAAATAAAAGAAATGAAATAATAAGGAGTCCCTACAAAAAGCATGAAATAAAAATTAAATTAAAAATTTAAAAAACCGCCGACACAAAGTAATAATAAAAATAGTATGATTTTAAAAAGACTAAAACAATTAAAAAAGAAACTATTGCAAAAATAGCCACAAATAGAACAAAAATGTTATAAACGAGAAACCCTATAAAAAGAAAAAAATAACCTTGAAATTATGACCCTACGTAAGTACGTATGAAATTTGATTAAATGTTGTCCCGTCGGGGGACCGCTGCTATTTTAAACTTTAACAGAACGTTAGGCTAATAATTAGAGCGGTCCCCCGACGGGACAACATTTAATCAAAAAATTCACCACGACGGACACCACGACGGACCACCGTTCCTTCGCACGGCACAGGCTCCCTGAGCCTTCCGTGCTAGATCCTCCCGATGCGGCGTCGGACTCCGACCCCGCATCACTCCTCTCCTCTGCGCGTTCTTTGCGCTGTACCTCTGCGTCGCACAGGCGCTCCAGGCTAGCCCGGAGCTCCTTTTCTTGCGACGCAGGTTGACGCGGGTCGGCGGTGGTGTGCCGGCCCACGAGACTATCGGTGCCCCCCCCATATACGGTGGGGCTGCCTTCCGTAGAAGGACGGGATTGTGCCTCCTTGAGGAGTTTGCCCGCCTGGGGAATATTGCCTTTAGTCTTCATTTCATATTGTTCCTTTTTAAGGGTGAGGTCCCTTTTCGCGCTAATGACCGGATCCCCTCCGGCCATTCATCCCCTCGGCACGCTAGACCTTGGGATTGGGGTGATTTTTTAGAGAGGTTGTCTTCCTCGCGGCCCAGGCCTCAGTGGCCCGGACCCCCGGTCCTGAACTCAGAATTACGGGGTGGCCGACGGCTGGGCAAAACCAACCGCCGCCCCGGCGTCCCCACGCTGCCGCCGGATACCGGACAGACGCAGCGCGGACATGGACTCCCTTCACCACCCACACTCTCGTGGGTGCAGCGGCGCGAACCGCCCCTCCCCAGTCTACGCCCACTCACCTTCCTCTGTAAGCAGAGGGGGAGTAGACGTAATGTAGCCCGGTTCCCTTCACCGACCATCAAGGATGATCGGTGATTGGAACCGTGACCCTTCCCCGTTTGTTGAAGATTAGCCGCCAGCCCCAAGTGTCCACCAAAATCTGGTGGGCACTTGGAGCCGACGTTGCCCAGGGTGCGCCACGAGGAGGCTCTTCAACATGCACCCCAAACGTGTATCCCTTAGGTAGATTTTGTCGATTTGTATGTACTATTGACTGCAAAAAGTTTCTGGAATATCTGAACTACTATATGGGCTAGGCGCACGGGCGAGGTGTCAAAAGACGCGTCTCCGCGCGGGCTAGCGAACTATTGTGTTCCTGGAATAATCCCGAAGAAAAATCGGGAATTATCCTGAAAAAACTGATTTTATGACCAAAATGTACGTAAAAACACCGAATAACACCACCAAAACGGGACTCGATCTCGCGGAACGCGCACGGGAGTACAGGTAAGGCAGGTTAGTATCGGTTTAAATTATTAAAAACCAGGAATAGACTGAAAATTTTGAATAAAAATTAAAATAGTGCTTTCTAAAGGGAGTTTTTATGAAAATTTTTACAAGTCAATGACGAAAAAATGTTTTTCGCGAAATTGTCAATTATCCCTAGTGGGAACGTTTCAGGGAGCCTAGTTAAGATTTAAAATGCTGAAAACAGCTTGATATTGCGTCACCGGGATGCAAAGTTATGAGGTGGTTAGGTTAGGTTTTTTTTTTTTTTTATATTCACCCGTCATTACAGGGCGTTGCGTGTTTCCTCTGACATGTATGATCAGAGACCTTTTTTATTTTAATTCTATTTCTTAATATTTCTTTTTATTCTTATTACTATGGTAGGTTTTTTTTTTTTTTTTTTTTAATATATTTACATGTTTCTATGTCGATAACTTATCTCTTACTTACTTACTAACATCTCTTACTTATAAATATTTTACAATATTAGATAGTTTAACTTCTATGCCTTATTCTTTTTTACAACTTTGGCAGCTATTTCCATGCAGTATTTTATGAATTTTTTCCTTACTTGTTTGTTTTTCATTATTTCTGGTATACTGTCTAAACTTATTTTTGTTTTCATTTCAGATTCAAAATTGTATCTATCTTGTCCAAATATGGGACAATCGATGATTAGATGCGGCACGCTTTCTCTCTTTTCAGGGTCACAGGGACATGCCGGACTCCCCTTGCACTTGAAGCGGTTCAAATACTCGGAGAATCCGCCATGCCCCGTCAGCACCTGTGTTAACAGTGGATCTACTTTAATTTTGCGCACTATATTGTAAGCCGCGTTTGCATCGGGAAAGAAGATCTTGGTTGTAGAAGAGGCAGTTGTCTCGGATCGGTATCTCGTGTTCCATTCGTCAAGCGAGTCCATTCGGATTTGTCGCTTGACAAATGAAACCGGGCACAGATCGTAGTCCGGTCTTGATTTTTTACCTAACGCTGCCTCTTTTGCCAATTCGTCAGCCCTTTCGTTTCCCTCCAATCCTGCATGTGCCTTTATCCAGAACATTTGGAGCATTTTACCGCATTTAGTCAGATCATGTATGTTCTTTCGGATCTTAAATTTTTGACCGTTCTGTACGCCGCCACTGCGTCCGGGAAAAATATTTTTGTAACAGAGGCCGTGTGACCCACCGTATATCTTTGGTTCCATTCGTCAAGCGTCGCCATACGAATGTGACGCTTGACGAAAGAAACCGGACACAGGTCGTAGTCAGGCTTCCTCTTGCTATTCATGGCGGCCTCCTTTGCCAGCTGATCCGCTCTTTCGTTGCCCTCCAACCCTGCATGGGCCTTTATCCAATACAAGTTAACCACCTTGCTTTGGTGGGATATTTTTGCTAAATTATCCCTGGCTTCCACTGCCAGGGGATGAAGGCAGCTGTGGTTTTTCACTGTCTGGAGGGCCGCCATGGAGTCGCTGTATACTCCGAAGCTGGATGACGAATGCTTCTGGATTTCCCTGGTTGCCATATCGCCAAGAGTTCCGCCTGGTAGACCGTGCAGTAGTCCGGCAACGCCAGTTTGATAGCACGCGCCTCGGCGTCACCCCTCCAAATGGAGAGTGCGGCCCCGACGCGCCCGTCTATCTTACTTCCGTCCGTAAAAATTTTTACTTCCAAGTTTGCGCTGGCGTCGACTTGCTCACGATCCGCCAGGCTTACGATCTCCAGGTCGATACGCCTAGCTGGATGTGGGGATTCCATAGCGGATGCCACCCGCTCCACCTCCCTGCCCACTAGCACTGCCTGGGGTAATCCTCTCCTAGTCTCGTAGAGTGAGGCCGCCTCGCGGACCCGAAGGTCTAGGGGGAGCATCCCAGCCAGAAGCAGTGCCGAGTTCAGGGAGACAGTGCGGTAGGCTTTGCACATTTTCTGTGCAATCCCGCGCTGCACGACACCCAGCTGCTTTATGATTCCCAACGTACTTGCTGCTGGGGCCCATACACTGGCGGCGTACAGGATGATCGGCTCTACAGTTGCAGTATATATGATCCTGATCACCTCTGGATTTAGTCCCCAGCTCACCCTTGCCGCTTTACACAGCTGCTTGTGAACACCTATGGCCCTGCGGCACACATTGGACACATGCGTATTGAATGTCAGCTTATCGTCGATGGTACATTTATGTCAATCCCGGCCATGCTCAGGCGTGGGGTATCGTACTTTAACTTCTTGGTTATAACCATCGCGTTGGTTTTTTGTGGTGCGAATTTAAGTTTGTTTTTAACACCCCACGCCCGAACATGGTCGAGGGCGGCGTTGGCTTTCCGCTCGATTTCCATTTCTGTGTCACCATCGAAGACAAGAACAACATCGTCCGCGAATGCCTGGGAATAGTCCCCTCTCCTCTGCAGAGACCCCAGAAGTGGATCCAAGAGCAAATTCCAGAAAAGGGGGCCTCCGATGGAGCCCTGTACACAGCCTTTACTTGTGGCTTTAGCATACTCCTCTCCACCATACCGGACTCTGACCTTTCTGTCCCTCAAGTAGCTGTCGATGACCCTCCTCAGGTTCACCGGACACTCTTCCTCAGCCATTCGGACTCTGATAGCCGGCCACCAGGCGCTGTCGAATGCTCCCTCTATGTCCAGAGATACAAGTACTACTATCTTCCTTTCGTGTATCTTATTGCGGATGTGCTGCATAAGGTCATAGAGGGAGTCTTCGGTGCTCCTTTGTGGCATGAATCCGTACTGGCGAGTACTCATCCTAGGTAGAATGTGAAACCTGAGGCGGGCCACCAGCATCTTCTCGAATATTTTTCCGAGAACGGGTAACAAGCCGATTGGTCTGTACGCTTTCGGGTTAGTATAATCCCCCTTTCCTGGTTTTCTCAGAACCACAACCGTAGCCTCCTTCCAAGGTTTTGGGAAATATCCACGTTCCAGGCATCGGTTCAGCAGTGAAGGGCGGATCGTGGCCATCCCTGTTCTCCTCTGCATTGACTTGGTCTGCTTTCAGTCGGATGTGGCAATGGTAATCATCGTCAGCATTGACCAAGTTGTATGTAACCATTTTGTATGTTAAGGTTCCGTCTGGCTGTATCCACTATGTTGTGTTGTGTGGCTGTGTGTATAGGGCACAGCGAACGGGGAAAGTTGTCAAGTGTTGTAAAAATATAATAAATATTTATATTCTGTCTTTTGTCAAGTCTGTCCCTGTATATGGGGGTGTGTCTAAAATAATTTGTAAAAATAATATAAAATATAAAAATAATAATGTAATTATGTCCAGTGACTTCCTAATTGACGGCACGGTTGGCGCAGTGGTTAAGCGATTGACTGCTGCGCTGCGTGTCGCGGGTTCGATTCCCGCACGGAACAAAGATTTGTATGACCTACATGTATTTGTTCCGAGTCTGGGTGTTTTTCTATCTATAATATGTATGTATTTACAAAAAAAAAATTGTATATAAGTAGTTTATCAGCCATCTTGTTACCATAACACAAGCATTAGGTTGCTTAGCTTGGGACAAATGGTGCTGTGTGAAATGTCCAGGGATATTATTATTATTATTATTATTATAATGCATCAGCAGGGGCCTCGCCCAGTATGCACTACAGCACCGGAAGAATATATGTATATATAAATATTAAAATTTTTGATAAGAGGGAGGGTGTTATTCCGTGATCTTATCGCGGCCAAACGAAAGGTCTCCTTCTCCCGATTTCGGAGAGCCCAAACTCGGTAGGTCTGTGACCTCTGGTTGCGGAGTTAGGTCCCGGGGGGGCAACGGGTGCGGGGGCACCGTTGCCTGCATTGCACAGGCCTCCACCAGTGTTGGACGGGAATGGCTAGGTGGTCCCGGCCATTCCCGTAGCCCCCCGATGTGGGGGGCATGTGGGGCCCGCCATACCATTTAGGCGGGCATGCGCCGGGAGGGCTATGGAGGTAAAGGCTATGCCTATTCTCGTGGCCCTCCCATCACGGCGAATGAGGGAACACCGCTGAGTTTTAGTGGGTATACTGTCATTCCGACAGGGAGTCCCACATACCCCGTCTCGTCCCCCGTGAGGCGGGCATGCATAAAGCATTTCTCAGCGACAAAAAAAAAAAAAAAAAAAAAAAGGTTAGGTTAGGTTCCCCCCCGGTGGGTTCCCGCATTGTCGAGGCGGGGGGGCTCAGTAGCCGTGGTGGATTGGGCCACGGTGAAGCTAAGAGGAACCCGAGGAGCGGCCGCTCGTCTAGGCTGTGCGGAAAAGCCGACGACGTAGCGGCCGGCGGGTAGGTCGCGGTGCCGCTTGGGCGACATCGCAGCCTACCTGAGGCGGGCCGCGATGTCCCCCGTGTGGGAGACATTGCGGCTGAGGATAAGAGGCCGCGGCGGGGGAGGAGTGTCGGTGTTACGTTGCCGCTCTCCCTACCTTCCGCGGCCTTGACGGGGCCGCCACCGTTCGATGGCGGACGCGGTGGGGCCGCAGGGGAGGAGGAGTGTCGGTGTGTCGTTGCCGCTCTCCCTATCCTCTGCGGCCGTAGCCCCCCATCCTGGGGGGCATGCGGGGCCTGCCAATTAGGCGGGCGTGGGGGCCAGCAGGCAGCGGGTGCGGGGGCACCGTTGCCTGCATTGCACAGGCCTCCACCAGTGTTGGACGGGAATGGCTAGGTGCTCCCGGCCATTCCCGTAGCCCCCCAATGTGGGGGGCATGCGGGGCCCGCCATACCAACTAGGCGGGCATGCGCCGGGAGGGCTATGGAGGTAAAGGCTATGCCTATTCCCGTGGCCCTCCCATCACGGCGAATGAGGGAACACCGCTGAGTTTTAGTGGGTATACTGTCATTCCGACAGGGAGTCCCACATACCCCGTCTCGTCCCCCGTGAGGCGGGCATGCATAAAGCATTTCTCAGCGACAAAAAAAAAAAAAAAAAAAGGTTAGGTTAGGTTAGGTTCCCCCCCGGTGGGTTCCCGCATTGTCGAGGCGGGGGGGCTCAGTAGCCGTGGTGGATTGGGCCACGGTGAAGCTAAGAGGAACCCGAGGAGCGGCCGCTCGTCTAGGCTGTGCGGAAAAGCCGACGACGTAGCGGCCGGCGGGTAGGTTGCGGTGCCGTTTGGCCGACATCGCAGCCTACCTGAGGCGGGCCGCGATGTCCCCCGTGAGGGAGACATCGCGGCTGAGGATTGGGGGCCGCGGCGGGGGGGGAGTGTCGGTGATACGTTGCCGCTCTCCCCACCTTCCGCGGCCTCGACGGGGCCGCCACCGTTCGATGGCGGACGCGGTGGGGCCGCAGGGGAAGAGGAGTGTCGGTGTGTCGTTGCCGCTCTCCCTATCCTCTGCGGCCGTAGCCCCCCATCCTGGGGGGCATGCGGGGCCTGCCAATTAGGCGGGCGTGGGGGCCAGCGGGCAGCGGGTGCGGGGGCACCGTTGCCTGCATTGCACAGGCCTCCACCAGTGTTGGACGGGAATGGCTAGGTGGTCCCGGCCATTCCCGTAGCCCCCCAATGTGGGGGGCATGCGGGGCCCGCCATATCATCTAGGCGGGCATGCGCCGGGAGGGCTATGGAGGTAAAGGCTATGCCTATTCCCGTGGCCCTCCCATCACGGCGAATGAGGGAACACCGCTGAGTTTTAGTGGGTATACTGTCACTCTGACAGGGAGTCCCACATACCCCGTCTCGTCCCCCACGAGGCGGGCATGCATAAAGCATTTCTCAGCGACAAAAAAAAAAAAAAAAAAAAAAAAAAAAAAAAAAAAAAAAAAAAAAAAAAAAAAAGGTTAGGTTAGGTTAGGTTAGGTTGGGGGATCCCCCACAGCGCATACTTCCTCGTAGTATCCCCTGGGCAACGTCGTGTCTGACCACCGTAACGGAGTGGCAGACCGGCGGCTAAAGTGTGCTGTGATTCGCAGATAACAACGCCGACTGCGAATTAAAATGTCGAAAAAACCAATGCGGGACGCCTCTGGGCGCTTTGCTTCTTTTAACCCTGTTTTTAACCCAAGTTTTAATGCTAATGATTTTAACCCCAATTTTAACACGAATCGCTCCTCCCAGGGCGATTCAAACGGCCCTTCTCAGGGCCAACCCAACGGCCCTTCTCAGGGCCAACCCAAAGGCCCTTTTAAGGGCCACGCCGGTGACACTTCGGCGTCGGAAGCGGACCGCTCACCGTCTGCGGCCAGCCTGTTCAGCAGGCCAGTCGAGTTTTCGGACTCCGACGATTCCATCCTGGACACGTCGGGGGCCGAAAATGACCGCCATACGCGGAAGAGGGCCTACCTTAAGTCCGGGTCCGAGGGCTCCTTGGAGTCGGCCGGAGGTAAGGCAGGGAAGAAGTCGAAGTCTAGAAAGTCTTCGACTTCGAAAACTGCCGACACCCACGATGTGGGCTTAGTGGACGCCGAGCGCCAGCTTAACCTGGCCAAACAGGAGCAACTCCAGCAGGACCTGGAGGAGAGGGTCGCTGCCAAGGAGCGCCAGGCGCAAATCGCCAGGTCGAGGGCTGGTTATGGGGCATCCAATGTCCTGTATGCCGACCACTCCCTGGCGGAACTGGAGCGCATGGCGCAGGAGGACAGGGAAGAGGTCCTGGAGGTCGCCTCCAAGTCCTCCAACTTGAAGGGGACCTTCCAGAAGGCCCTCAAATGCCGGGCCGCCAGCCTGCACGGCATTGTGATGGAGCTGGTGAAGCGGAAGGCCACGGATGAGACGCGGCAGCTGCAGGCGAAGGTGGATCGCCTGCAGGCGGAGGTCAGCCAGCTGCACCAGAAGCTGGCTGAGGTCACGGCTCGGCCTGCTCATCCTGCCCCAGGTGCGGTGGTAGGAGGCTCCTCCCCCCCTTCCAACCTTGAGGATGTAATCCGAAAGGTTGTAATGGAGGAGAGGGCCTTCACCAGAGCCTGCCTTGCAGGCATTGAGGACCGGCTCCTGCCGGAAAGGCGGCTCCGACCGCCTCTAGCAGCGGATAAGCCGCCACCGAGGCCGGAGCCGGAACCCGCGCCTTTAGCAGGCCCGGCATCGGGTGCGCAGCCCCAGGCGCCGAAGCCCTCCAAGGGCAAGGGCAAGGGCAAGAAGAGCAAGGCGGCTCCTCAAGCCCCCACCACAATCGCGGAGGCCACCCAGAACTCGCAGGAGGAGGATGCCCTTCTCCCCTCCACCACCCCGTCCAACCAGACGTGGACGGAAGTGGTCAAGAGGGGGAAAAAGAAGGGAGGGGACAAGTCGGCCCCCAAGCCCGCTGCGAATGCTTCTGCAGCCCCAAGGGCTCCAGCCGGCGGGAAGAAGCTGGTTCCTCCCAAAACCGCGGCCGTCGTGGTGACCCTCACCCCGGAGGCCGCGGCGCGGGGCGAGACGTACGAGTCCGTCTTAAGACGGGCTCGTACCAATGCTGATCCGTCCCAGCTGGGGATCAGCAGCATTAGGTGCCGCCGCACCCTTACCGGGGCTCGAATCTTCGAGTTCTCGGGGGAAAAGCGCGGCACCAATGCGGACCTCTTCGCAACAAAGTTGCAAGAGGTCATCGCGGACGTGGCGACGGTCGTCAAGCCCGTCAAGACCGCAGCCTTGGAGGTGGCCGATCTGGATGATTCGGTCACCAAGGAGGATGTGGTGGCGGCCGTCGCGACGGCTGGAGGCTGCGACGCTGGCGCGGTGAAGGCTGGAGCCATCGGGTTTGGCCGCCGCGGCATGGGCATCATTCGTGTCGAGTGCCCAGTCACCGCGGCCGCGGCCGTCCTTGCTGCGACGAAGGGACGGCTGCTCGTGGGGCTCAGCTCGGCTGTGGTCAGGGCACTTGAGGACCAGCCTACGCGGTGCTTCAAGTGCTTCGCGTTCGGCCACACCCGAGCCACGTGTCCCTCCAAGTTCGACTGGGGAGACATCTGCTACCAGTGCGGGCAAGAGGGACACAAGAGTGCCACGTGCCGCGCCACCAAGCCACACTGCAAGGCGTGTGCCGCCAGTGGCCGCCCCGCGGACCACAGGATGACGGGAAGGAGCTGCAAGCCCCCCGTGAGGAAGGGCATAGTGCCGGCACAGGTTCGGCCTGTTGCCAACACCGCCGCCACCGCCGCCGCTGTAGCTCCAGCGGCAGTAGCTGAGGAGGAGGGTGCAATGTCGGAATAATGGTTTCCGACTACCGCATCCTCCAGGCGAACGCCAACCACTGCAAAGCGGCCCAGGACCTGGTAGTGCAGGTCATGGCCGAGTGGTTGGTGAACGTAGCGGTGGTCGCCGAGCCCTACTCGATCCCCAGCAGCTGGCTGGGTGACGAGGACGACTCGGTGGCACTAGCGGCGCGGTCTTCCACAGATTCCCCTCCCCTCTCGCTATTAGAGAGAGGACCGGGATACGTGGCCGCCGCGTGGGGAGACATAGCCCTTGTGGGGGTATATTTCTCCCCAAACCGCCCTCTCCAGGACTTTGAGAACTATCTCGGAGTCCTGGCCGCCGTGGTCGGCAGGGCGGTTCCGCGTCAGGTCTCCGTACTGGGAGACCTGAATGCCAAGTCGGTGAGCTGGGGCAACCCGGCCACCGACGCTCGCGGGCGGGCGGTGGAGTTGTGGGCAGCCTCCTCTGGACTCTCCCTCTTGAACAGAGGAAGCGTCCAGACATGCGTGCGGCGTCAGGGTGGCTCAATAGTGGACGTCACTTTCGCCACCCCGGCGTTAGCCGCGCGCGTGCTGAACTGGCGGGTAGACCTGGTGGAGACTATGTCGGACCACCGCTACGTGCGGTTCGACATCTCTACCAGAGGCCCCGGAGAGATGCGGACCACCTCGGGGCGATCACCGTTCCCGCGGTGGGCTCTAACCCGCCTGGACAGGGAGGCAGCGGCGGAGGCGGCGTTCATCCAAGACTGGCTTTCGCCGCCTACCGTCGGCCTGGACGTGGACACCGCAGCGGGGCAGCTGAGGGAGTGTCTGACCGAGGTATGCAACTCTAGCATGCCTCGGTCTCGCCGACCACCACCCAAACACGCCGTGTACTGGTGGTCGGCGGAGCTGGCGGGGCTTCGAGCAGCTTGTGTGGCGGCAAGAAGGGCCTACACGCGGAGTCGGCGGCGGCGTCGACGGGACCTGGCCAACGAGGACCACCTCTATGTGGTTTACGTGGAGGCAAAAAAGGTCTTCGATCGGGCCATCGCCACCGCCAAAGACTCGGCGAGAGCCGAGCTGCTGGAGGGTCTTGACAACGACCCGTACGGGAGACCATATAAGGCGGCGCGCAACAAACTGCGCCCCTTTGGTCCCCCGGTTGCCGAGACCCTAGAGCCCTCATTTCTGGATGGGGTGGTTCGGTCCCTGTTCCCGGGCAGGGACAATTTCACCCCGCCAGTGATGTGTGGAGCCCCGCTAGCAGACGAGGAGGAAGAGGAGGCCCCTCCTGTCACGGAGTCGGAACTTGGCGCGGCGATTCTTCGTATCCGCGCCAAGAAGACTGCTCCTGGCCCCGACGGCGTTCCCGCAAGAGTGGTGGCGATCGCTGCCACTCGGATGGAGGAGAGGTTTCGGGACCTCTTCAGCGCATGCCTCGCGTCTGGGAGGTTCCCGAAACCTTGGAAGGAGGGGCAGTTGTGCCTCCTTCGTAAGGAGGGCCGTCCAGCAGACTCCCCCTCGGCATACCGACCCATCGTCCTTCTCGATGAGGTCGGCAAAATGTTCGAGGGGATAATCGCTGGTCGCCTAAAGGGCCACCTGCGGGACATCGGGCCGGACTTGTCGGACGCTCAGTTCGGCTTTCGGGCTGAGCGTTCGACGGTGGACGCGCTGGCCTGGCTTAAGGGCCAGGCGAAGGATGCGATGGAGGCAAGGGACGGATTGTTGGCAGTGTCATTCGACATAGCCAATGCCTTCAACTCCGTTCCCCACTCCACCATCCTAGAGGCGCTCCGATTCCACGGAGTGCCTCGATACTTGCGCACTCTGCTGGCCAGCTACCTGGAGGATCGGGCGATCCTCCTGGTAGATAGGACTGGCCAAGTCCGGCGGTACGCCGTTGAAGCCGGCGTTCCACAGGGGTCAGTCATAGGACCTCTCCTCTGGAACGTCGGCTACGATTGGCTCCTGCGGGGAACTCTCCTCCGAGGCACGAGTGTCGTCTGCTACGCGGACGACACTCTCCTCACCGCCCGGGGGGGGAGTTTCAGGGAGGCGGCCAACTTGGCCTCGGCGGGCGGATCCTTGGTGGCGGCGAGGATCCGCCGTCTAGGTTTGAAGGTGGCGCTGCACAAGACCGAGGCCGTGTTCTTCCACGGACCTCGGCAGCGCCCCCCGCC
The DNA here is from genome assembly GCA_949629185.1 of Apamea crenata. Taxonomy (NCBI): domain Eukaryota; kingdom Metazoa; phylum Arthropoda; class Insecta; order Lepidoptera; family Noctuidae; genus Apamea; species Apamea crenata. The sequence goes on from OX451378.1 coordinate 13,248,515, forward strand.
TGACGCCCACATCTTCGTGGAGGGCGTCAGAATCGAGGTCAAGGCCCAGATGAAATATTTGGGCCTTGTAATCGACAGCAAGTGGCGCTTTGGCCCGCATTTTAGCGGGCTGTCGTCGCGCTTGCTGAAGGCCGCAGGGGCGCTCTCGTGGCTTCTTCCCAACCTGGGGGGGCCCAGCGCACGATGCCGGCAACTTTACGCCGGCATCCTGAAGAGTATGGCCCTCTACGGGGCCCCAATCTGGGAGGACTCCCTCCGAAGGAGGGAGAACGCAGCCGCACTGCGGGCACCCCAAAGGGCCATTGCCCAGCGGGTGGCGCGGGCCTACCGCACGGTGGGCTTCGCGGCAGCGTGTGCTCTGGCCGGCACCCCTCCTTGGGAACTCGAGGCGTGGGTGCTCGCCAGAGTGTACGAATGGACGGCGGGGCGGAGGGCGAGAGGAGAACGCACCGCCCCGGAAGAGCGGGAGGCCGTCCGGCGGGAGGCGAGGGACGCCATCGTCGTCCATTGGACGGCGGACCTCGCCACCGCAGCCTTCGGCCGCCGAACCCTCGACGCGATTGGGCCGGTCCTGCGAGACTGGCTCGAGCGGTCGCATGGGTTCCTCTCGTTCCGTCTGGTGCAGGTGCTGTCCGGACACGGTTGTTTCGGATCGTACCTGCACCGAATCGGACGGGAGGAGACGCCGTCGTGCTACGACTGTGGCGCGGCGGAGGACACGGCGCAGCACACTCTCGAGGTGTGCGCGTCGTGGTCCGAGCCGCGCCGCAGTCTCATTGCGGTGATCGGACCGGACCTCTCACTCCCCGGTTTGGTAAACGCCATGCTGGGAGATGAGGGGTCCTGGGCGGCAGTCGCCTCCTTCTGCGAACACGTCATGTCCCAGAAGGAGGCGGCGGAGCGCGCGCGGGAGGACGATCCTCACGCGGCGGCACTCCGAAGGCGGAGGAGGGGTCGAAGAAGACGTCAGTATGACAGTCATCTCCGACTCCTCCCAGGTGGAGGCCAGCAGGCAACGGGTGCGGGGGCACCCTTGCCTGTATCGCACAGGCCTCCACCAGTGTCGGACGGGAATGGCCAGGTGTTCCCGGCCATTCCCGTAGCCCCCCATCCTGGGGGGCATGCGGGGCCCGCCAGCTAGGCGGGCATGCGCCGGGAGGGCTATGGAGGTAAAGGCTGTGCCTATTCCCGTGGCCCTCCCATCACGGCGATGAGGGAACACCGCTGAGTTTTAGTGGGTATACTGTCATTCTGACCGGGAGTCCCACATACCCAGTCTCGTCCCCCACGAGGCGGGCATGCATAAAGCATTTCTCAGCGACAAAAAAAAAAAAAAAAAAAAAAGGTTAGGTTAGGTTAGGTTCCCCCCCGGTGGGTTCCCCCCCCCGGTGGGTTCCCCCCCCCGGTGGGTTCCCCCCCCCGGTGGGTTCCCGCATTGTCGAGGCGGGGGGGCTCAGTAGCCGTGGTGGATTGGGCCACGGTGAAGCTAAGAGGAACCCGAGGAGCGGCCGCTCGTCTAGGCTGTGCGGAAAAGCCGACGACGTAGCGGCCGGCGGGTAGGTTGCGGTGCCGTTTGGCCGACATCGCAGCCTACCTGAGGCGGGCCGCGATGTCCCCCGTGAGGGAGACATCGCGGCTGAGGATTGGGGGCCGCGGCGGGGGGGGAGTGTCGGTGATACGTTGCCACTCTCCCCACCTTCCGCGGCCTCGACGGGGCCGCCACCGTTCGATGGCGGACGCGGTGGGGCCGCAGGGGAAGAGGAGTGTCGGTGTGTCGTTGCCGCTCTCCCTATCCTCTGCGGCCGTAGCCCCCCATCCTGGGGGGCATGCGGGGCCTGCCAATTAGGCGGGCATGGGGGCCAGCGGGCAGCGGGTGCGGGGGCACCGTTGCCTGCATTACACAGGCCTCCACCAGTGTTGGACGGGAATGGCTAGGTGGTCCCGGCCATTCCCGTAGCCCCCCAATGTGGGGGGCATGCGGGGCCCGCCATATCATCTAGGCGGGCATGCGCCGGGAGGGCTATGGAGGTAAAGGCTATGCCTATTCCCGTGGCCCTCCCATCACGGCGAATGAGGGAACACCGCTGAGTTTTAGTGGGTATACTGTCATTCCGACAGGGAGTCCCACATACCCCGTCTCGTCCCCCGTGAGGCGGGCATGCATAAAGCATTTCTCAGCGACAAAAAAAAAAAAAAAAAAAAAAAAAAAAAAAAAAAAAAAAAAAAAAAAAACAAAAAAAAGGTTAGGTTGGGGGATCCCCCACAGTGCATACTTCCTCGCAGTATCCCCCGGGCAACGTCGTGTCTGACCACCGTAACGGAGTGGCAGACCGGCGGCTAAAGTGCGCTGTGAATTCGGAGACTTATAAGCGGTCGTCTTCGAACATGTCGAAAAAACCATTGCGTGACGCCTCTGGGCGCTTTGTCGGTCTTACCAATTTTAACCCAGATTTTAACCCTAATTTTAACAATAATTTTAACGATTTTAACCCAAGTTTTAACCCGAATCGCTCCTCCCAGGGCGATTCAAACGGCCCTTCTCAGGGCCAACCCAACGGCCCTTCTCAGGGCCAACCCAAAGGCCCTTTTAAGGGCCACGCCGGTGACACTTCGGCGTCGGAAGCGGACCGCGCACCGTCTGCGGCCAGCCTGTTCAGCAGGCCAGTCGACTTTTCGGACTCCGACGATTCCATCCTGGACACGTCGGGGGCCGAAAATGACCGCCATACGCGGAAGAGGGCCTACTTAAAGTCCGGGTCCGAGGGCTCCTTGGAGTCGGCCGGAGGAAAGGCAGGGAAGAAGTCGAAGTCTAGAAAGTCTTCGACTTCGAAAGCTGCCGACACCCACGATATGGGCTTAGTGGACGCCGAGCGCCAGCTTAACCTGGCCAAACGGGAGCAACTCCAGCAGGACCTGGAGGAGAGGGTCGCCGCCAAGGAGCGCCAGGCGCAAATCGCCAGGTCGAGGGCTGGCTATGGGGCATCCAGTGTCCTATATGCAGACCACTCCCTGGCGGAACTGGAGCGCATGGCGCAGGAGGACAGGGAGGAGGTCCTGGAGGTCGCCTCCAAGTCCTCCAACTTGAAGGGGACCTTCCAGAAGGCCCTCAAATGCCGGGCCGCCAGCTTGCACGGCATTGTGCTGGAGCTGGTAAAGCGGACGGCCACGGACGAGACGCGGCAGCTGCAGGCGAAGGTGGATCGCCTGCAGGCGGAGGTCAGCCAGCTGCACCAGAAGCTGGCTGAGGTCACGGCTCGGCCTGCTCAACCTGCCCCAGGTGCGGTGGTAGGAGGCTCCTCCCCCCCTTCCAACCTTGAGGATGTAATCCGAAAGGTTGTAATGGAGGAGAGGGCCTTCACCAGAGCCTGCCTTGCAGGCATTGAGGACCGGCTCCTGCCAGAAAGGCGGCTCCGACCGCCTCTAGCAGCGGATAAGCCGCCACCGAGGCCGGAGCCGGAACCCGTGCCTTTAGCAGGCCCGGCATCGGGTGCGCAGCCCCAGGCCCCGAAGCCCTCCAAGGGCAAGGGCAAGGGCAAGGGCAAGAGGACCAAGGCGGCTCCTCAAGCCCCCACCACAAGCGCGGAGGAAGCGATTGGGTCGTCGGCGACTCCAGCGGCCACCCAGGGCTCGCAGGAGGAGGACGCCCTTCTTCCCTCCACCACCCCGTCCAACCCATCGTGGACGGAAGTGGTCAAGAGGGGGAAAAAGAAGGGAGGGGCCAAGTCGGCCCCCAAGCCCGCTGCGACTGCTTCTGCAGCCACAAGGGCTCCAGCCGGCGGGAGGAAGCTGGTTCCTCCCAAAACCGCGGCCGTCGTGGTGACCCTCACCCCGGAGGCCGTGGCGCGTGGCGAGACGTACGAGTCCGTCCTAAGACGGGCTCGTACCAATGCTGATCCCTCCCAGCTGGGGATCAGCAACATTAAGTGCCGCCGAACTCTTACCGGGGCTCGAATCTTCGAGTTCTCGGGGGAAAAGCGCGGCACCAATGCGGACCTCTTCGCAACAAAGTTGGAAGAGGTCATCGCGGACGTGGCGACGGTCGTAAAGCCCGTCAAGACCGCACCCTTGGAGGTGGCCGATCTGGATGATTCGGTCACCAGGGAGGATGTGGTGGCGGCCGTCGCGGTGGCTGGAGGCTGCGACGCTGGCGCGGTGAAGGCTGGAGCCATCGGGTTCGGCCGCCGCGGCATGGGCATCATCCGCGTCGAGTGCCCAGTCGCCGCGGCCGCGGCCGTCCTTGCTGTGACCAAGGGACGGCTGCTCGTGGGGCTCAGCTCGGCTGTGGTCAGGGCACTTGAGGACCAGCCTGCGCGGTGCTTCAAGTGCTTCGCGTTCGGCCACACCCGAGCCACGTGTCCCTCCAAGTTCGACTGGGGAGACATTTGCTACCAGTGCGGGCAAGAGGGACACAAGAGCGCCACTTGCCGCGCCACCAAGCCACACTGCAAGGCGTGTGCCGCCAGTGGCCGCCCCGCGGACCACAGGATGACGGGCAGGAGCTGTAAGCCCCCCGTGAGGAAGGGCATAGTGCCGGCACAGGTTCGGCCTGTTGCCACCACCGCCGCCACCGCCGCCGCTGTAGCTTCAGTGGCAGTAGCTGAGGAGGAGGGTGCAATGTCGGAATAATGGTTTCCGACTACCGCATCCTCCAGGCGAACGCCAACCACTGCAAAGCGGCCCAGGACCTGGTAGTGCAGGTCATGGCCGAGTGGTTGGTGAACGTAGCGGTGGTCGCCGAGCCCTACTCGATCCCCAGCAGCTGGCTGGGTGACGAGGACGACTCGGTGGCACTAGCGGCGCGGTCTTCCACAGATTCCCCTCCCCTCTCGCTATTAGAGAGAGGACCGGGATACGTGGCCGCCGCGTGGGGAGACATAGCCCTTGTGGGGGTATATTTCTCCCCAAACCGCCCTCTCCAGGACTTTGAGAACTATCTCGGAGTCCTGGCCGCCGTGGTCGGCAGGGCGGTTCCGCGTCAGGTCTCCGTACTGGGAGACCTGAATGCCAAGTCGGTGAGCTGGGGCAACCCGGCCACCGACGCTCGCGAACTGAACTGAACTGGCGGGTAGACCTGGTGGAGACTATGTCGGACCACCGCTACGTGCGGTTCGACATCTCTACCAGTGGCCCCGGAGAGAGGCGGACCACCTCGGGGCGATCACCGTTCCCGCGGTGGGCTCTAACCCGCCTGGACAGGGAGGCAGCGGCGGAGGCGGCGTTCATCCAGGACTGGCTTTCGCCGCCTACCGTCGGCCTGGACGTAGACACCGCAGCGGGGCAGCTGAGGGAGTGTCTGACCGAGGTATGCAACTCTAGCATGCCTCGGTCTCGCCGACCACCACCCAAACGCGCCGTGTACTGGTGGTCGGCGGAGCTGGCGGGGCTTCGAGCAGCTTGTGTGGCGGCAAGGAGGGCCTACACGCGGAGTCGGCGGCGGCGTCGACGGGACCTGGCCGACGAGGACCGCCTCTATGTGGTATACGTGGAGGCAAAAAAGGTCCTCGATCGGGCCATCGCCACCGCCAAAGACTCGGCGAGAGCCGAGCTGCTGGAGGGTCTTGACAACGACCCGTACGGGAGACCATATAAGGCGGCGCGCAACAAACTGCGCCCCTTTGGTCCCCCGGTTGCCGAGACCCTGGAGCCCTCATTTCAGGGACAGGGACAATTTCACCCCGCCAAGGATGTGTGGAGCCCCGCTAGCAGAAGAAGGTTCCCGAAACCTTGGAAGGAGGGGCAGTTGTGCCTCCTTCGTAAGGAGGGCCGCCCAGCAGACTCCCCCTCGGCATACCGACCCATCGTCCTTCTCGATGAGGTCGGCAAAATGTTCGAGGGGATAATCGCTGGTCGCCTAAAGGGCCACCTGCGGGACATCGGGCCGGACTTGTCGGACGCTCAGTTCGGCTTTCGGGCTAAGCGTTCGACGGTGGACGCGCTGGCCTGGCTTAAGGGCCAGGCGAAGGATGCGATGGAGGCAGGGGACGGATTGTTGGCAGTGTCATTCGACATAGCTAATGCCTTCAACTCCGTTCCCCACTCCACCATCCTAGAGGCGCTCCGATTCCACGGAGTGCCTCGATACTTGCGCACTCTGCTGGCCAGCTACCTGGAGGATCGGGCGATCCTCCTGGTAGATAGGACTGGCCAAGTCCGGCGGTACGCCGTTGAAGCCGGCGTTCCACAGGGGTCAGTCATAGGACCTCTCCTCTGGAACGTCGGCTACGATTGGCTCCTGCGGGGAACTCTCCTCCGAGGCACGAGTGTCGTCTGCTACGCGGACGACACTCTCCTCACCGCCCGGGGGGGGAGTTTCAGGGAGGCGGCCAACTTGGCCTCGGCAGGCGGATCCTTGGTGGCGGCGAGGATCCGCCGTCTAGGGTTGAAGGTGGCGCTGCACAAGACCGAGGCCGTGTTCTTCCACGGACCTCGGCAGCGCCCCCCGCCTGACGCCCACATCTTCGTGGAGGGCGTCAGAATCGAGGTCAAGGCCCAGATGAAATATTTGGGCCTTGTAATCGACAGCAAGTGGCGCTTTGGCCCGCATTTTAGCGGGCTGTCGTCGCGCTTGCTGAAGGCTGCGGGGGCGCTCTCGTGGCTTCTTCCCAACCTGGGGGGGCCCAGCGCACGATGCCGGCAACTTTACGCCGGCATCCTGAAGAGTATGGCCCTCTACGGGGCCCCAATCTGGGAGGACTCCCTCCGAAGGAGGGAGAACGCAGCTGCACTGCGGGCACCCCAAAGGGCCATTGCCCAGCGGGTGGCGCGGGCCTACCGCACGGTGGGCTTCGCGGCAGCGTGTGCTCTGGCCGGCACCCCTCCTTGGGAACTCGAGGCGTGGGTGCTCGCCAGAGTGTACGAATGGACGGCGGGGCGGAGGGCGAGAGGAGAACGCACCGCCCCGGAAGAGCGGGAGGCCGTCCGGCGGGAGGCGAGAGACGCCATCGTCGTCCATTGGACGGCGGACGCAGCCTTCGGCCGCCGAACCCTCGACGCGATTGGGCCGGTCCTGCGAGACTGGCTCGAGCGGTCGCATGGGTTCCTCTCGTTCCGTCTGGTGCAGGTGCTGTCCGGACACGGTTGTTTCGGATCGTACCTGCACCGAATCGGACGGGAGGAGACGCCGTCGTGCTACGACTGTGGCGCGGCGGAGGACACGGCGCAGCACACTCTCGAGGTGTGCGCGTCGTGGTCCGAGCCGCGCTGCAGTCTCATTGCGGTGATCGGACCGGACCTCTCACTCCCCGGTTTGGTAAACGCCATGCTGGGAGATGAGGGGTCCTGGGCGGCAGTCGCCTCCTTCTGCGAACACGTCATGTCCCAGAAGGAGGCGGCGGAGCGCGCGCGGGAGGACGATCCTCACGCGGCGGCACTCCGAAGGCGGAGGAGGGGTCGAAGAAGACGTCAGTATGACAGTCATCTCCGACTCCTCCCAGGTGGAGGCCAGCAGGCAACGGGTGCGGGGGCACCCTTGCCTGTATCGCACAGGCCTCCACCAGTGTCGGACGGGAATGGCCAGGTGTTCCCGGCCATTCCCGTAGCCCCCCATCCTGGGGGGCATGCGGGGCCCGCCAGCTAGGCGGGCATGCGCCGGGAGGGCTATGGAGGTAAAGGCTGTGCCTATTCCCGTGGCCCTCCCATCACGGCGATGAGGGAACACCGCTGAGTTTTAGTGGGTATACTGTCATTCTGACATGGAGTCCCACATACCCCGTCTCGTCCCCCACGAGGCGTCTGTCGCCCGATCAGAAACAGGCCTCGAGGCGGCGGCGTAGTGTTCCACGCGCGCCTCTTAGTTGGAGTTCCTGCGGCCAGTGGGTGACGGCCGCAGAGGGTGACGGGGCCCGCCTACAAACATCTGGTGGGCCAATACCTGCCGGGGGCATGGATGAATGCGTGATACCCGTACCCCCGGCCATAGGTACAGGAAGGGAACACCGGGGTGGTTTTTAGCCGGTAAGAGTCCGGCATGCCCCTCTGCCTTCCCCAGGGCGGAGGATGTCCATGAGGATTTTCCCCCCGAGAAAAAAAAAAAAAAAAAAAAAAAAAAAAAAAAAAAAAAGGTTAGGTTAGGTTAGGTTAGGTTAGGTTAGGTTAGGTTAGGTTAGGTTAGGTTAGGTTAGGTTAGGTTAGGTTAGGTTAGGTTAGGTTAGGTTAGGTTAGGTTAGGTTAGGTTAGGTTAGGTTAGGTTAGGTTAGGTTAGGTTAGGTTAGGTTAGGTTAGGTTAGGTTAGGTTAGGTTAGGTTAGGTTAGGTTAGGTTAGGTTAGGTTAGGTTAGGTTAGGTTAGGTTAGGTTAGGTTTTTTTTTTTTTTTTTTTTTTTTTTTTTTTTTTTTTTTTTTTTGTTTTGGCAGGAGTGGGAAATCCTCATGGACGCCCAGACTGCCTCACTTGTGAGCCAGTCTGGGCAGTGCCGGACTCTTACCGGCTAAAACCCACTCCTGCCCTTGCTTAGTGTCCCTCTGACATGATCAGAGCCCTTGTCATACATGGTGTTCTGCTTGTTCCTGTCAGCGTTTGGTTTGAAACTGATCCGTTCTAGGAAGTGGACATTCGTTCTTGTGAGCATTTTTCACTTCACAATATTTTCTTATTTCTAATAATTTGCCAACTTATAATTATTTATTTTAAACTAATTTCTTTATGTTATTTTTTGAGTTTTTCTATTTTTATGTTTTTCTAAAGTCTACCTACACTAATTTTAATATTTATTATAATCTATAACTTAATTTAAACAAAATTTTCCTATGGCTATCCTAATATATATATAATATATCATATAGACATAATGTTTCTTACTCTAAATTTACATATTTATTTCCTATCCTATAGATTTTTACTATTAATTTTCTGTTATGTATCATCGGTTTATTTTTAGTTATTCCTGGCAAATTCACAGCTAGGTTTATGACAGTGATTTTAATCTCAACGAGCTTGTCGAACCACAACGGTATGATTAGTTTTTTAATAATGTTTTTTCTATTGTCTAAATTAATGTATTGATTTAATCTTCTAAATAAAACAGTTTGCTTAATTTTTGGAATGCTACATGGATTTAGTTTGGATTCGGCTTTGAATTGGGCCAATTTCACATGAAACTGGCTCCAATTGGCAAATTTTATGTAGTGATATCTATTGGCTTTATATATAAAATTTGACGTTTTGGGTTTCTCAGTATAAATTTTGAAAACAATACCGTTGTGGTTCTTATTTCCAGGGAGCTTTGAGTCCACCTCAACAATACGCCACCGACAGGCGCGCCAATGCGTCCCACTTGCTACGCACCGGGCATTCACCGTCGAAGGCGTTGTGGTCAGTCTTCTCCATCTTGGCTGACAGGCAATTGTGGCAACGCGGCGCCTCCGCTGCCATACGTGATGGACAGTCAGCCTGGAGGTGAGGGTCACCGCAGTGGACGCAGAGGTCAGCGGGCTGCGTGCACAGTTTTCGGCTGTGGCCGAAGCACAGGCAGCGAGTGCACTGCACCAGCGGTGACTGATCCAGCACCCGCACTCGCTGCAGGTCAATGTGCACGCGACCCGCCGTCGTTAGCCTCTGCCACACAGTGGGGGACACCTGCAGGATGACGTGGCACATGTGGGGGTTCCTCGTCCTTCGACGATACTTCACCCCCAACCTCACGTCATCCGCAGGAATGTCCCCGACCAGGTGGGTGTTTTGCCGCTGCAGGGACTGGAGGATATCGGCATCCGTGTGGCAGGAGAGGACATCCCTGATGATGACAAGAGGGTCCTTATTCTTGACCTCTTCTGCCACCAGATTGCCTGTCCTCCGAATCCTCTCGGTCACCCTCACCATCTCCTCTCTGCTCTTGAAGCCGACCACTACCTTCTGGTCCCTCGCTTTGCGCAGCCGCTCCACCCTGGTGCCCTCATTTTTGGCATCGACCGCCGTCCTGAGCTTCTCAAGAACCTCTTCACCGGTGTCCTGATCATTCACAGATGATACAATTACCGAGTGAAGAGGCTCCCGGATGTTCTGCTTCGGGCCGGCGGCGATCTCCGCGAATGTTGGGCCTTGGCCTGCGACAAAGCGAGGGGCCAGCTGGAGTTGCTCCGACAGAGCCTGGGTGTGCTGTTTGCACTCCTGCAACTCCAGTTTGTGCTGTTGAAGGCCATCTATAAGGCTCTTCATCAGCTCTGTCGGTTGCTCCATGGACGGGTTAAGTGGCGCGGGCACCGGTGCGACTGCAGGCACGACTGCAGGTGCGACTGCAGGCACGACCGCAGCCGCCGGCACGATGAGAGTCTTGCTCCGCTCTGACTCTTTAACCAGTTCGTACAGCCGGTTAATCGCGTCAAGGACCCCAGTCTTTATTTCTGTCTTGAGGTTTCGAGAGTTGCCCAAATGAAGCTTAGCTTTATTTAGGCAAGCTCTCGCCTCCGCTGTGAGACTGGAGTACCTCGACTCCGGTCTCTGTGGCGCCCCAGCGATGTCTTCAGAAGGTCGGTGCAAAAGTGCTGGAGTGTTCAGAACAGGTGGTGCGGCGTCACGCATTGGGTTAACCGGGGACTTGGTCTTAGGCTCAGCTTTCCCGGCCTCCCATTCCCCAATGCTTCGCCTCACACTGGGGAGCGAAGGTTCCACCTTCTCAGCCGAATGCTGTGAGCCGCTGGAGCCTGGCGAGCGTGCGCCCCTCTTAGCCGGTGTGCGGAACATGGCGGTGGCCTTTGAAAACGTCAAGTTCATAGAAGACCCGTGACCCGTCAGATGGCACTAGCGCTGCTTCTGTGTCCCTGTAAAGGGGGGATCAGCCAGAAGCAACAACTATTAAAATGTTTGGTCCCTGTGAGCAAGGACTTAGTCGGGTAAATAAAATTTAGTCAATGATGCGTTCAGATGACGCTGAAAGTGTCTGAAGGACCGTCAATTTCTTAAATTTACAGCAATAATAAAAAGAGAACAGAAAGAATTTTTTGCCGAAAACCCCACGTCTACCTTCCTATAGACCAGAGGGCGGGTGGGTGGGCAAATTTTTTCCGAGCTAGGCGCACGGGCGAGGTGTCAAAAGACGCGTCTCCGCGCGGGCTAGTCAACTATTTGTGTTCCTGGAATAATCCCGAAGAAAAATCGGGAATTATCCTGAAAAAACTGATTTTATGACCAAAAAGTATGTAAAAACACCGAATAACACCACCGAAACGGGACTCGACTTCGCGGAACGCGCACGGGAGTACAGGTAAGGCAGGTAAGTATCGGATTAAATTATTAAAAACCGGGAATAGATTGAAATTTTGAATAAAATTTAAAATAGTGCTTTCTAAAGGGAGTTTTTTGAAAATTTTTACAAGTCAATAAACGAAAAAGTGTTTTTCGCGAAATTGTCAATTATCCCTAGTGGGAACGTTACAGGGAGTCTAGTTAAGATTTAATATGCTGAAAACAGCTTGATATTGCGTCACCGGGATGCAAAGATATGAGGTTTTTATTAAAAACGTGTATCCCTTAGGTAGATTTCGTCTATGTATCAGTACTATTGACTGTAAAGAGTTTCTGGAATATCAGAAGTACTATGCGAGCTAGGCGCACGGGCGAGGTGTCAGAAGACGCGTCTCCGCGCGGGCTAGTCAACTATTTGTGTTCCTGGAATAATCCCGAAGAAAAATCGGGAATTATCCTGAAAAAACTGATTTTATGACCAAAAAGTATGTAAAAACACCGAATAACACCACCGAAACGGGACTCGACTTCGCGGAACGCGCACGGGAGTACAGGTAAGGCAGGTAAGTATCGGATTAAATTATTAAAAACCGGGAATAGATTGAAATTTTGAATAAAATTTAAAATAGTGCTTTCTAAAGGGAGTTTTTTGAAATTTTTTACAAGTCAATAAACGAAAAAGTGTTTTTCGCGAAATTGTCAATTATCCCTAGTGGGAACGTTACAGGGAGTCTAGTTAAGATTTAATATGCTGAAAACAGCTTGATATTGCGTCACCGGGATGCAAAGATATGAGGTTTTTATTAAAAACGTGTATCCCTTAGGTAGATTTCGTCTATGTATCAGTACTATTGACTGTAAAGAGTTTCTGGAATATCAGAAGTACTATGCGAGCTAGGCGCACGGGCGAGGTGTCAAAAGACGCGTCTCCGCGCGGGCTAGTCAACTATTTGTGTTCCTGGAATAATCCCGAAGAAAAATCGGGAATTATCCTGAAAAAACTGATTTTATGACCAAAAAGTATGTAAAAACACCGAATAACACCACCGAAACGGGACTCGACTTCGCGGAACGCGCACGGGAGTACAGGTAAGGCAGGTAAGTATCGGATTAAATTATTAAAAACCGGGAATAGATTGAAATTTTGAATAAAATTTAAAATAGTGCTTTCTAAAGGGAGTTTTTTGAAATTTTTTACAAGTCAATAAACGAAAAAGTGTTTTTCGCGAAATTGTCAATTATCCCTAGTGGGAACGTTACAGGGAGTCTAGTTAAGATTTAATATGCTGAAAACAGCTTGATATTGCGTCACCGGGATGCAAAGATATGGTTAGGTTAGGTTAGGTTAGGTTAGGTTAGGTTAGGTTAGGTTAGGTTAGGTTAGGTTAGGTTAGGTTAGGTTAGGTTAGGTTAGGTTAGGTTAGGTTAGGTTAGGTTAGGTTAGGTTAGGTTAGGTTAGGTTAGGTTAGGTTAGGTTAGGTTAGGTTAGGTTAGGTTAGGTTAGGTTAGGTTAGGTTAGGTTAGGTTAGGTTAGGTTAGGTTAGGTTAGGTTAGGTTAGGTTTTTTTTTTTTTTTTTTTTTTGTTTTGGCAGGAGTGGGAAATCCTCATGGACGCCCAGACTGACTCACTTATGAGCCAGTCTGGGCAGTGCCGGACTCTTACCGGCTAAAACCCACTCCTGCCTTTCTAAGTGTCCCCCTGACGTAGTCAGAGACCTTTTAATACTGAATTTTTTAAATTTGTGTAGTTTTGAAAATTTTCCTTTCATTTATTTTTATTTATTTACTTATTTACTTTTTTAATCTACAGTTTTAAGGTTTAGCACTCGTTTAATATAACTACTATATTAACGGTGTTAAATTTCTTACTCTACGTTTTATTTCTATATATTACAGTTTTAATTATGTTTAAACAAAAATCTAAGAATTTATTTCGGGTTTCTTTACTTATCATTAATGTACTTATACTACTTTTACTTAACTTAATATTTATGTCATTTTCCAGGTTGTATCTGGCAACTCCAAACACTGGACACTCAACTATGAGGTGCAAGATTGACTCTTCCGCGACCGGGTCACATATACATGCAGGTGAGTCCTTCTTTTTGAATCGGCTTAGGTATTGGGAGAAGCCCCCGTGCCCTGTGAAGAGTTGTGTGTGTAGGTGTGTGATCTGGATGTGCCTGTTAAGTCTGTAGGCGTCTTTGGCTGTGGGGAAGAATAATTTTGTGACACTAGCTTGGCTCCCGTTTTGATATCTGCCTTCCCATTCGTCAATCGAACCGCTTCTAATGGTTCGCTTGACGAATGAGACTGGGCATTTGTCAAAATCGGGTCTCCTTTTGCTTTTTAAAGCCGCTAGTTTCGCTAGTTCGTCTGCCCTTTCGTTCCCCTTTATCCCAACGTGGGCTTTAACCCAGTAAAGTTGAACGTCTTTGCCGGAGTTCCTTATCTGCTTGACGTTCTTCTTTATTTCTAGGACGAGTGGGTTGCAGGTGTCACCGTTCCTCATCAGCTCCAGAGTTGACCTGGAGTCACTAAAAATGCTGAACTCTTCTTCAGGGCTATGCGCGATCAACTCCATAGCCTTATACACTGCGTACAGCTCCGCTTGAAAGACGGTACAGTACTCCTCGAGTTTGTACTTTTTGGTTTTAGTTTCGGATGCCCCATTCCACCAGGATAGGGCAGCCCCAACTTTTCCCTCAATTTTACTCCCGTCTGTAAAGATTTGTACTGCACCCTCCCTCATGCGCAGCTGCACCTCCGCGTCATTTTCCAAGCATTGGAAGACAAGATCTTCCTCATCAGCTGGATGAGGCCTCTCCCGGAAACTCGCTTTTTCCTCGACAGGTCGGCCCCCTAGAATTGGCTGAGGCTTCCCTCTCTTCGCCTCGTAGAGGGATGCTGCTTCCTTGACTCTCAGGTCAAGCGGCAGCAGTCCTGTCAGGATTAGGGCCGAATTCAGTGACACCGTCCTGTACGATTTGCTTATTTTCCGGGCGAAGCCCCTCACAATTGTGTTGAGCTGGTTTTGTATGTAGATCTTGTCAGCCGCTCTGGCCCATACACCAGCTGCGTATAGTATAACCGGCTCCACAACCGCAGTGTATATAACCCTCACTACTTCCGGGTTTAGTCCCCAGGTTACCTTCGCTGCGCAGGATAGCTGCCTGAAGATGTTAACGGCTTTCTTGCAGACGTATGTGACGTGGCTCCGGAAAGTCATCTTCCGGTCAATTATCAGGCCCAACAGCTTGATCTCCTCGACAAGCGCAATGTCAACCCCGCCCATGTGCAGCCGTGGTGTGTCGAATTTTAACTTCTTAGTAAGCAGCATAGCATGAGTTTTATGTGGCGCGAACTTGAGTTTGTTTCGAACACCCCACCGCTGCACATGTGCGAGGGTGGTGTTGGCTTCGGTCTCCAGATTCAAAGCCGTTTTACCTGAAAATATAAGGACCACGTCGTCTGCAAATGCCTGGCAGTATGTCTTCCTATCCTCTAGTTCGTCCAGCAGCGGGTTCAGGAGTATATTCCAGAATGTGGGCCCTGCGATCGATCCTTGTACGCACCCTTTTGAGGTCCTCTTTTTGTACTCGGCTCCAGCATATCTCACCGCCACTCCTCTATCCTTTAGGTAGTTTCCCACTAGTTTTCGGAGGTTTAGCGGACAGTGTTTCTCTACCAGACGACTTTTTATTGCTGGCCACCACGCACTGTCAAACGCCCCCTCTATGTCCAGTGAGACCACAACCACCAGGTTCTTCTCCTTCAACCTAAGGTCTATGTGTTGCACCATGTCGTACAGTGCGTCCTCCGTGCTTCGCTGTGGCACAAAACCGTACTGCCTTGGGTTCATTTGCGGTAACATGTGCCACCTGAGTCTCCGCACCAGCATTTTCTCCAGGATTTTTCCGAGGACAGGCAGGAGTCCGATCGGTCGGTAGGATTTTGGATGGGTATAATTATCCTTTCCGGGTTTTCTTAGAACCACGACCGCCGCCTCCTTCCACTTTTCCGGGAAACAGGACAACTCGAGGCATTTGTTTGTTATGGCTAAGAAGACTTGTTCATTGCTACTAATGGTGGCTTCGCAGATATCGGCAGTGAACCCGTCAGGGCCCGGCGCCTTCTTCGGGTTAAAACTCCTTGATGCATACCTGAGCTCGGCAAGAGTGAACGGCGGATCCATTTTGTCTCCTGGTATGCCTTCCTCTGAACGTGCCGCTGCTTCTCTTATATTGGTATGGTCAGGGTTGTCTTCCTTTTCTTCATCTTCTGGGAAGAAGGTTTCCGCCAAGACCCTGGCAGATTCATCTGGGTCTAGTGCCTCACCATTTTGAACTATTGGCAGATCTTCATGCCTCTTCTTTGTCTTTAAGATTACTCTATAGATGCCATCCCAAACACTCTCCTTGTCCTGCTTCCCGCAAAAGCTTTTCCAACTGTCAGTTTGCGCCTTGCTTGCTTGAGACTCATACTCTTCCTTTGCTTTCAGGTACTCCATCACAACCCATTCCCGACGGCGTGGAGCTGCGCAACGGATTCTTCGCTTCTTCGTGCACATGGATTTTTTGAGCCGATCGAGTTCTTCGTTCCACCACGGTAAGTACGTTTTATCTATTTTCTTTATTCTAGGTACTGTCTTGTCGCATGTTTCTGTAATAAATTTTGTTAACTCTTCAATACATTTTCCTAACCCTTCTGAACTATTAATATTGTCTATGTATGTTTTATCAATTTTATTTTCAAGCAATGCTTTAGTAAATTCTTCCCGAAACCGTTTCCAGTCTGCTTTTTTTGTATTGTATACCCTAGTATTACTATATTTAATTTTATTATCTATTCCTTTCTTTGTTGTGATTCTTAGTATTACCGCATTGTGGTCCGAACTCGTCATTTCGGTCTCTACCCTCCATTCGTCCACATGTCTGAGCATGTCGTCTGAACAGGCCGTGATGTCTACAGTGCTCCTGTATCTTTTCCCCCCTCGTATGGTATCAAATGTTGGGATGTTTCCGCAATTCAGCA
Source organism: Apamea crenata (assembly GCA_949629185.1). Lineage (NCBI taxonomy): Eukaryota > Metazoa > Arthropoda > Insecta > Lepidoptera > Noctuidae > Apamea > Apamea crenata. The sequence goes on from OX451378.1 coordinate 13,264,726, forward strand.
CATGGAGGTTGAGTTCATCTAGGGTTCCAGATAGAAGCCTTCCCCTTTCGTCCTCTCTCTCGCTTCCCCACCATGTGCTCCATGCGTTCACATCTCCTCCTACCAGTAATTTCTCCCCTTCTGTCTTTTTCACTATTTCCCTCAGCTGGTCGAGGTACGGTTCAATATCGAGGTAGTCCTCGAAGTAGACAGATGCTACCACGGTGGTGGTGTCCCCCACCGTCAACCTCGCAACTGCTATGTTCTCGGTTGTCAGCGTTGGGCACACCACCACGTTCACTCTACTGTCGAAAATGACTATGGCGGCCTTGATGACTTTGTCTCCCGATTTGGTAGCTTGAACCGTTCTTGTCCCGGGGTAGGTCTTCATTTCGCCCTTTGCTCCGACGTAGGGTTCTTGTACAAGGGCGTACCTAATTTTTCTGCGCCCGGCTTCGAGTATGAGTTCCTCCGTGGCCAGTTTTTTCTTTTGCAGGTTCGCCTGCACGACACGATAGGTCTCGATTTCCGGAGTCGTGTTTCCTGGAAGCGCCGGGGCCACCTTAGCAGTACGCCACCGACAGGCGCGCCAATGCGTCCCACTTCACTCGCATTGGGCACTCTCTGTCGAAGGCGTCATGGTCGGTCCTTTCCTGTTTGGCCAACATGCAGTTATGGCACTTCGGCGCCTCCGTTGCCATCCTTGACGGGCAGTCAGCGCGCAGGTGGGGATCGCCACAGTGGATGCAGAGGTCGGCGGGCTGCGTGCACAGTTTTCGACTATGGCCGAAACGCAGGCAGCGAGTGCACTGCACCAGTGGCGACTGGTCCTGCACTCGCACTCGCTGCAAGTCGATGTGCACGCGACCAGCCATAGTCAGCTTCTGCCACACCGTAGGGGACACCTGCAGGATGACGTGGCAGGTATGGGGGTTCCTCGTCCTACGACGGTACTTCACCCCCAACCTCAAGGCCTCCGCCGGTATGTCCCCGAGCAGGTGGGCGTTCTGACGTTGTAGTGCCTCGATGACCTCCACATCCGAGTGGCAGGAGAGAACGTCTCTGATGATAAGGAGCGGGTCCTTATTCTTCACCTCCTCTACCACCAGGTTTCCCGCTCTCCTTATTCTCTCCGCCACTCTGGTCAGCTCCTCCCTGGTCTTGAAACCCATGACCACTTTTTGGTCCCTCGCTTTGCGCAGCCGCTCCACTCTCGTGCCTTCGCTCCTGGCATCGACCGCCGTTCTAAGCTTCTCAATGACCTCTGCACCGGTGTCCTGTTCATTTACGGATGATACGACCACCGAGTGGAGAGGCCCTTGGATGTGCTGCTTCGCGCCGGCGGCGGCCATTTCCGCGAAGGTAGGGCCCTGGCCTGCGACATAGTGAGGGGCCTGTTGCAGACGCTCCGACAGAGCCCGCGTGTGCTGTTGGCATTCCTCCAACGCTTTATTGTGCTGTTGGAGGTTCGCCATGAGCTGCTTCATGAGCTCTGTCGGTTCGTCCGTGGTTGGCCTTGGGTCACATCGGGCCTTTTCTGGTTCGGCGACCACCTCAGCTCCTTTTCCCCTCTCGACCTCCGCTTCCTTCACCAGCTGGTACAATCTTTCGACTGCTTTCGTGATCTCATCCTTGATCTCCTTTTTTAGGTTTCGGGAACTTAACAACTGGATCTTTGCCTTTGAGAGACACGCCTTTGCCTCCGTGGTCCTGTTTGCGTACTTCACGGGCGGCGTGTCTCGTGGTGAAGCCTGCTCAGTCAGATTTGGCTGCTTCGGTCCATCAACCCTGGTCTGGTGAGCGAGTGTTACCTTGGGCTTGGGTACATTTGGGGGAGTAGTTGTGAGGGCCCTCTTCGGTGGGGTTGGAGTTTTGAGGGGCTGTCCGGACCTCCGTCCATCAGCTTCCCACTCCCCAATGCTACGCCTAACCGATGGGCCTGCCTGTGCCAGTTGAGGCCTCCCCGCGTCTGCACTTTGTTCCGAAGCCTTTGGCTTGTTCACTGGTGTCCTTATACCAAACATCCTGGCTAGTTTTCGGGTTAGGACTACGGAAGTTAAAGGGGGACACTTGTGTCTGTACTGATCCCTGTAAAGAGGGGATCAGCAAAAGTAAAATTTATAAGAACGAGCCCTGTACAGAGGACTCGGTCGGATAATATAAAATAAATACAAAATAAATCAATAAAACTCCCCTGAGGGCGCCAACTACCTCAAGAAACGAATATTTATACAATTTACAAGGAGATTTTGGAATAACGTTGCTGGAAGAGCTAATTTGGCGATAAAAAATTTTTGCCCAAAACCCAACGTCTACCTTCCTATAGACCAGAGGGCGGGTGGGTGGGCGAAATTTTTTACGAGCTAGGCGCACGTGCGAGGTGTCAAAAGACGCGTCTCCGCGCGGGCTCGTCAACTATTTGTGTTTCTGGAATAATCCCGAAGAAAAATCGGGAATTATCCTGAAAAAACTGATTTTATGACCAAAAAGTATGTAAAAACACCGAATAACACCACCGAAACGGGACTCGACTTCGCGGAACGCGCACGGGAGTACAGGTAAGGCAGGTAAGTATCGGATTAAATTATTAAAAACCAGGAATAGACTGAAAATTTTGAATAAAATTTAAAATAGTGCTTTCTAAAGGGAGTTTTTTGAAAATTTTTACAAGTCAATAAACGAAAAAGTGTTTTTCGCGAAATTGTCAATTATCCCTAGTGGGAACGTTACAGGGAGTCTAGTTAAGATTTAAAATGCTGAAAACAGCTTGATATTGCGTCACCGGGATGCAAAGATATGAGGTTTTTATCAAAAACGTGTATCCCTTAGGTAGATTTCGTCTATGTATCAGTACTATTGACTGCAAAGATTTTCTGGAATATCAGAAGTACTATGCGAGCTAGGCGCACGGGCGAGGTGTCAAAAGACGCGTCTCCGCGCGGGCTAGCAAACAATTTTGTTTCTGGAATAATCCCGAAGAAAAATCGGGAATTATCCTGGAAAAACTGATTTTATGACCAAAAAGTATGTAAAAACACCGAATAACACCACCGAAACGGGACTCGGCTTCGCGGAACGCGCACGGGAGTACAGGTAAGGCAGGTAAGTATCGGATTAAATTATTAAAAACCAGGAATATACTGAAAATTTTGAATAAAAAATGAAATAGTGTATTTTAAAGGGAGTTTTAATGAAAAATTTTACAAGTCAATAACGAAAAAGTGTTTTTCGCGAAATTGTCAATTATCCCTAGTGGGAACGTTACAGGGAGTCTAGTTAAGATTTAAAATGCTGAAAACAGCTTGATATTGCGTCACCGGGATGCAAAGATATGAGGTTTTTATCAAAAACGTGTATCCCTTAGGTAGATTTCGTCTATGTATCAGTACTATTGACTGCAAAGATTTTCTGGAATATCAGAAGTACTATGCGAGCTAGGCGCACGGGCGAGGTGTCAAAAGACGCGTCTCCGCGCGGGCTAGCAAACAATTTTGTTTCTGGAATAATCCCGAAGAAAAATCGGGAATTATCCTGGAAAAACTGATTTTATGACCAAAAAGTATGTAAAAACACCGAATAACACCACCGAAACGGGACTCGGCTTCGCGGAACGCGCACGGGAGTACAGGTAAGGCAGGTAAGTATCGGATTAAATTATTAAAAACCAGGAATATACTGAAAATTTTGAATAAAAAATGAAATAGTGTATTTTAAAGGGAGTTTTAATGAAAAATTTTACAAGTCAATAACGAAAAAGTGTTTTTCGCGAAATTGTCAATTATCCCTAGTGGGAACGTTACAGGGAGTCTAGTTAAGATTTAAAATGCTGAAAACAGCTTGATATTGCGTCACCGGGATGCAAAGATATGAGGTTTTTATCAAAAACGTGTATCCCTTAGGTAGATTTCGTCTATGTATCAGTACTATTGACTGCAAAGATTTTCTGGAATATCAGAAGTACTATGCGAGCTAGGCGCACGGGCGAGGTGTCAAAAGACGCGTCTCCGCGCGGGCTCGTCAACTATTTGTGTTCCTGGAATAATCCCGAAGAAAAATCGGGAATTATCCTGAAAAAACTGATTTTATGACCAAAAAGTATGTAAAAACACCGAATAACACCACCGAAACGGGACTCGACTTCGCGGAACGCGCACGGGAGTACAGGTAAGGCAGGTAAGTATCGGATTAAATTATTAAAAACCAGGAATAGACTGAAAATTTTGAATAAAATTTAAAATAGTGCTTTCTAAAGGGAGTTTTTTGAAAATTTTTACAAGTCAATAAACGAAAAAGTGTTTTTCGCGAAATTGTCAATTATCCCTAGTGGGAACGTTACAGGGAGTCTAGTTAAGATTTAAAATGCTGAAAACAGCTTGATATTGCGTCACCGGGATGCAAAGATATGAGGTTTTTATCAAAAACGTGTATCCCTTAGGTAGATTTCGTCTATGTATCAGTACTATTGACTGCAAAGATTTTCTGGAATATCAGAAGTACTATGCGAGCTAGGCGCACGGGCGAGGTGTCAAAAGACGCGTCTCCGCGCGGGCTAGCAAACAATTTTGTTTCTGGAATAATCCCGAAGAAAAATCGGGAATTATCCTGGAAAAACTGATTTTATGACCAAAAAGTATGTAAAAACACCGAATAACACCACCGAAACGGGACTCGGCTTCGCGGAACGCGCACGGGAGTACAGGTAAGGCAGGTAAGTATCGGATTAAATTATTAAAAACCAGGAATATACTGAAAATTTTGAATAAAAAATGAAATAGTGTATTTTAAAGGGAGTTTTAATGAAAAATTTTACAAGTCAATAACGAAAAAGTGTTTTTCGCGAAATTGTCAATTATCCCTAGTGGGAACGTTACAGGGAGTCTAGTTAAGATTTAAAATGCTGAAAACAGCTTGATATTGCGTCACCGGGATGCAAAGATATGAGGTTTTTATCAAAAACGTGTATCCCTTAGGTAGATTTCGTCTATGTATCAGTACTATTGACTGCAAAGATTTTCTGGAATATCAGAAGTACTATGCGAGCTAGGCGCACGGGCGAGGTGTCAAAAGACGCGTCTCCGCGCGGGCTCGTCAACTATTTGTGTTCCTGGAATAATCCCGAAGAAAAATCGGGAATTATCCTGAAAAAACTGATTTTATGACCAAAAAGTATGTAAAAACACCGAATAACACCACCGAAACGGGACTCGACTTCGCGGAACGCGCACGGGAGTACAGGTAAGGCAGGTAAGTATCGGATTAAATTATTAAAAACCAGGAATAGACTGAAAATTTTGAATAAAATTTAAAATAGTGCTTTCTAAAGGGAGTTTTTTGAAAATTTTTACAAGTCAATAAACGAAAAAGTGTTTTTCGCGAAATTGTCAATTATCCCTAGTGGGAACGTTACAGGGAGTCTAGTTAAGATTTAAAATGCTGAAAACAGCTTGATATTGCGTCACCGGGATGCAAAGATATGGTTAGGTTAGGTTAGGTTAGGTTAGGTTAGGTTAGGTTAGGTTAGGTTAGGTTAGGTTAGGTTAGGTTAGGTTAGGTTAGGTTAGGTTAGGTTAGGTTAGGTTAGGTTAGGTTAGGTTAGGTTAGGTTAGGTTAGGTTAGGTTAGGTTAGGTTAGGTTAGGTTAGGTTAGGTTAGGTTAGGTTAGGTTAGGTTAGGTTAGGTTAGGTTAGGTTAGGTTAGGTTAGGTTAGGTTAGGTTAGGTTAGGTTAGGTTAGGTTAGGTTAGGTTAGGTTAGGTTAGGTTAGGTTAGGTTAGGTTAGGTTAGGTTAGGTTAGGTTAGGTTAGGTTAGGTTAGGTTAGGTTAGGTTAGGTTAGGTTAGGTTAGGTTAGGTTAGGTTAGGTTAGGTTAGGTTAGGTTAGGTTAGGTTAGGTTAGGTTAGGTTAGGTTAGGTTAGGTTAGGTTAGGTTAGGTTAGGTTAGGTTAGGTTAGGTTAGGTTAGGTTAGGTTAGGTTAGGTTAGGTTAGGTTAGGTTAGGTTAGGTTAGGTTAGGTTAGGTTAGGTTAGGTTAGGTTAGGTTAGGTTAGGTTAGGTTAGGTTAGGTTAGGTTAGGTTAGGTTAGGTTAGGTTAGGTTAGGTTAGGTTAGGTTAGGTTAGGTTAGGTTAGGTTAGGTTAGGTTAGGTTAGGTTAGGTTAGGTTAGGTTAGGTTAGGTTAGGTTAGGTTAGGTTAGGTTAGGTTAGGTTAGGTTAGGTTAGGTTAGGTTAGGTTAGGTTAGGTTAGGTTAGGTTAGGTTAGGTTAGGTTAGGTTAGGTTAGGTTAGGTTAGGTTAGGTTAGGTTAGGTTAGGTTAGGTTAGGTTAGGTTAGGTTAGGTTAGGTTAGGTTAGGTTAGGTTAGGTTAGGTTAGGTTAGGTTAGGTTAGGTTAGGTTAGGTTAGGTTAGGTTAGGTTAGGTTAGGTTAGGTTAGGTTAGGTTAGGTTAGGTTAGGTTAGGTTAGGTTAGGTTAGGTTAGGTTAGGTTAGGTTAGGTTAGGTTAGGTTAGGTTAGGTTAGGTTAGGTTAGGTTAGGTTAGGTTAGGTTAGGTTAGGTTAGGTTAGGTTAGGTTAGGTTAGGTTAGGTTAGGTTAGGTTAGGTTAGGTTAGGTTAGGTTAGGTTAGGTTAGGTTAGGTTAGGTTAGGTTAGGTTAGGTTAGGTTAGGTTAGGTTAGGTTAGGTTAGGTTAGGTTAGGTTAGGTTAGGTTAGGTTAGGTTAGGTTAGGTTAGGTTAGGTTAGGTTAGGTTAGGTTAGGTTAGGTTAGGTTAGGTTAGGTTAGGTTAGGTTAGGTTAGGTTAGGTTAGGTTAGGTTAGGTTAGGTTAGGTTAGGTTAGGTTAGGTTAGGTTAGGTTAGGTTAGGTTAGGTTAGGTTAGGTTAGGTTAGGTTAGGTTAGGTTAGGTTAGGTTAGGTTAGGTTAGGTTAGGTTAGGTTAGGTTAGGTTAGGTTAGGTTAGGTTAGGTTAGGTTAGGTTAGGTTAGGTTAGGTTAGGTTAGGTTAGGTTAGGTTAGGTTAGGTTAGGTTAGGTTAGGTTAGGTTAGGTTAGGTTAGGTTAGGTTAGGTTAGGTTAGGTTAGGTTAGGTTAGGTTAGGTTAGGTTAGGTTAGGTTAGGTTAGGTTAGGTTAGGTTAGGTTAGGTTAGGTTAGGTTAGGTTAGGTTAGGTTAGGTTAGGTTAGGTTAGGTTAGGTTAGGTTAGGTTAGGTTAGGTTAGGTTAGGTTAGGTTAGGTTAGGTTAGGTTAGGTTAGGTTAGGTTAGGTTAGGTTAGGTTAGGTTAGGTTAGGTTAGGTTAGGTTAGGTTAGGTTAGGTTAGGTTAGGTTAGGTTAGGTTAGGTTAGGTTAGGTTAGGTTAGGTTAGGTTAGGTTAGGTTAGGTTAGGTTAGGTTAGGTTAGGTTAGGTTAGGTTAGGTTAGGTTAGGTTAGGTTAGGTTAGGTTAGGTTAGGTTAGGTTAGGTTAGGTTAGGTTAGGTTAGGTTAGGTTAGGTTAGGTTAGGTTAGGTTAGGTTAGGTTAGGTTAGGTTAGGTTAGGTTAGGTTAGGTTAGGTTAGGTTAGGTTAGGTTAGGTTAGGTTAGGTTAGGTTAGGTTAGGTTAGGTTAGGTTAGGTTAGGTTAGGTTAGGTTAGGTTAGGTTAGGTTAGGTTAGGTTAGGTTAGGTTAGGTTAGGTTAGGTTAGGTTAGGTTAGGTTAGGTTAGGTTAGGTTAGGTTAGGTTAGGTTAGGTTAGGTTAGGTTAGGTTAGGTTAGGTTAGGTTAGGTTAGGTTAGGTTAGGTTAGGTTAGGTTAGGTTAGGTTAGGTTAGGTTAGGTTAGGTTAG
>OX451379.1:5000-12500 GCA_949629185.1 Apamea crenata
TAACCTAACCTAACCTAACCTAACCTAACCTAACCTAACCTAACCTAACCTAACCTAACCTAACCTAACCTAACCAGTACCCCCCCAGCTCTCGTGGCGGTCGGATCGTTTTTAGAGCCACTCCACGCATAAAAATTCATTTAAATGGTATTTTTTAACGCTACAAGGTCGCGAAGTATACCAAAAGAAGCGTCTCAGTGCCGTGCAAGTGCTTGTGAAAACCCCGTGATCCGGAAAACTCCGGGAAAAAAGTGACAAGTGAAAAACTTAAAAAGTGCAAACTTGGAATATCTTCGGAGCCCTTTAACTCCGAAGAACGATCTGCAACCCTACATTTTGACTTGCCCATATTGTGAGGCACAAGACGAGGCATCCAGGGAATCAAAGCTGAGAAAAATCCGACTGCGCGATCCCGAGAAAACGGCTGAAAACTGCGATCCTAACCTCAAAATTGGAACACGTGGTTGCTGAACGGGGCTTTGCTGGTTGCTGATTTTTCGGGAGAGAAAAGGGGGTACACCAACAAGACCAACGACACGCTGTTTGGATTTTTACAAACATCAGGTACTAAGAAATCCTATTTTAAAAGTTCAGACTTTGGACCCCTGCCCTGAGAAATTTTCAGGCGGGACCCCTATTTTTTCTGGTGATTCCTGCTGCGCGCTCGTTGGAAGAAGAGGCCAAGACTAATTTTAAAATTTTTACTGTGCTTATTTTAGTTAATAATAACGTTTTTGTAAATTTTTCAGTTTTTTCAAAAATTTAGGTCTTAAAATCATCAAAATTATATTTTTTATGCTATGATCCTATAGAACTCTATTTACCAAGAATTTACATATTTTTTCCAAATTTTTATGGCCAAGGGCTGCAAAGATATTGTATTTTTAGTTATTTTTCCAAATTAAATGAAAACAATTAGTCTTAAAAATATTTTGACCACAGAATTGTGTTCGGAACACTTATTCCGACTAGTATAAGCCCAAAGTTGACCCCTATAGCTCCAAGAACGGAGAAAATAGACTTTTTCAGCCATATTGGTTTTTATGGTTCACCACTTAAACAGGGATTATCTCCGGAGTTATAGGGCGCAGAACTTTCGGATTTTCATAGATTTACTGAGGATAAAACCGGGAATATTTACTGTGAATTTCAGGCGTTTTTCAGGCCTGAAACTTTTTGGTCCTGAAGCTCGCCTCGCCGGATAGGGGAGGTTCGGTCGAGCACCGCATCCAAAACCGCATCTCGCTCCGATAAACGGGTACGGAGTTACAGCTGTTTAAAGTCGACCTTTGACATTAGGGCAGCCATCTTGGAAATTTTCAATCAATCGTAGCTCCGGACCCGGTGGTCGTAGAGGGACGCCGTTTCAATATTCTTGCTCGTGGGGACAAAACCTATCGTGCGGGGTAGGTTTCAGCGGTTTTCAGGCTGAAAATTTTCAGTATCCTGGGATTCGCCTCTCACGAAGGAGCTAGTCGGGGCAAGCCTGGGGAACCCAAACTGGAGTGCCCTGCGACCAGCCAAACCGGAGATATCACCTGTCAAAGGTTGACTTTGACAGTTGTGCCGCCATCTTGGCAAAAATTCAAACACCCATATCTCCGCAACGGAGGGTCGTAGAGCGACGAGACTTGTTTGGGGCTGATAGATCCTTGCTTGTCTTGCGACTGGGCAGGTTTTCAGGCTTTTTCAGCACTGAAAAAATTTTCAGCCTGAAAAGTGTACCGGTGTGTGGATCTCGTCGGGCGCAGCCGAACGAGCCCAAGCACGGTGCAATTCGGTCTAGCGGTTGCGAGGCAGTTGCGCTTTAACCACATTCTGGCCGCCATCTTGGAAGGCAACCAGAATTTTCAAACCGTGTTTACTCCAAAACGCTTAGGGCCAGTTGCCCCGTGTTTGGGGTCGTTGGATCGGGCTCGGCGAGTTCTATCTACTCAAATAGACAGATAGACTCTACATAGAGCTATTATCGAAAAAAGTCAAAAAATTGGTTTTTGGTAACCAAAATTGATGCCCCTGTAAATACAGAGCCGAAATTACTTTTTAGAACACCGAATGCCTGTGTAGAGTCTCCGTAGTAACTGACGGAAACCGAATTAGACATAGGATCGAAGATTATTTTCGTTGTTGACTTATTTTAGTATAACTACTTGTTATTATTATTCTGTCTTGTTTCTATTACACGCAGTTATATAGACTCTATCGTCCCTATTGACGACTTTTCCTCTTGACTCTATCGTCCCTATTGACGACTTTCCCTCTTGACTCTATCGTCCCTATTGACGACTTTTCTTCTTTACTCTATTATTCCTTGACCTTCTTCTCTACAACTTTGACGCATACCACAACATGTTCGGGTTTAGGACGCCATTAAAGGCAGCCGAGGGTGAAAAGTCACCGCCGAAACTGGGTGCAGCAGCCCCCTCAAACGTTAGACGCAGTATAGGGGAGTGGGAAGCTGCAGGAAGCAGCCCCACCCCTCCGGTAAACGAAAAGACAACTCAGGCTGGCCCTGTAAATACCAAACCAAAGCCTGCCTTGACACAGGAGAGCAAAACTGGGGTAGCAATAAGGAAGTCTCTCGACTCACCGACAAAACCCAAATATGCGGATCGAACGGCGGAGGCTAAAGCCTGCTTAATGAAGGCGAAACTAAACCTTAACAGCTCTCGGAATACCAAAACCGAAATAAAGACTGGTATTACCGAAGCTACGGAGCGACTATACCAACTGGTTAAGGAAGTCGAAACGGAGCTGAAAGGGTTGAAACAAAAGATGACTAGGGAAGGGCCCGCACAAGTATCAGTGGCTGAAAAACCAACCTCCCTTGCCCCCTCTCACAACATAGATACATGTAAGATCATAGAGACCATCGAAAAGCATTCAAAGCTCCTAGAACAAAGCAACATGAAAATGGACGAGCTCAAGGAAACCATCGACCACCAGAAGGATCTCCTGGAGAGGGGGAACACCTACGCCGGCGTGACTGCAGCCGGGGGCGTGGGGTCAATGCCGAAGCGCAGTACCCTACACTCGGTTGTGATCACGTCCAAGGACGAGACAGAGACCGGTGACGAGGTCCTAGATAAGGTGAGGAAAGCGGTCAACGCTAAGGACGGTTGGATAAAAGTCGAAAAAGTCAGGAAAGCCAAGGACCGAAAAATAATAATAGGACTTGAATCTGAGCAGGAAAGAGCAAAAATTAAAGACCGACTCCAGAAAGAAGGAATTGACCTCACTGTCGAGGAAGTTAAAAATAAGGACCCCCTTCTGATGCTAAGGAACGTCTTAGTAGTAAATACTGACGAAGACGTTCTAAAAGCGCTGAGAAATCAGAACCAGGGCATTTTTAACAGCCTCGACAAAGGGGAAAACAGAATGGAAGTCAAATATAGAAGAAGAACACGAAACCCCCATATTGGCCACGTCATTGTATGCGTCTCGCCGGCCATCTGGCGACGAGCAATAGACATCGGGACGGTGCACATTGACCTCCAGCGTGTTAGGGTCGAAGATCAGACCCCGCTGGTCCAGTGCACCCGCTGTCTGGGCTTCGGACATGGCAAGCGGTTCTGTAAGGAGCCCGCGGACCTGTGCAGCCACTGTGGCGGACCACATTTGAGAGCAGCGTGTCCGGACTGGCTCGCAAGCTTACCACCCGCCTGTAGAAACTGCACAAAGGCAAAAATAGAATACGGAACGCCGCATAATGCCTTCAGCCACGACTGTCCTGTACGCAGAAAATGGGATGACGTGGCCAGGTCAACTGTCGCGTACTGCTAAGGGCACCCCAACCGAAAATACCCACTATGGAGTACTACAGGCCAACCTCCAACGCAAGAAGCTTGCCACCAATGAGCTGTTAATAGAGGCTACGAAGCGCGGAATAGCGGTGGCGCTTCTTCAAGAACCGTACGTGGCGGGAGCGAGAGTAATGAGGAGTCACAGGGGCGTTAGGATCTTCCAGAACACTGGCGTAGGAGAAGGGACTGTCAAAGCAGCAATAGCCGTCTTTAACGGCGACCTCACAGTCAAACAGTACCCGAAACTCACCACAAACAACATCACAGTGGTGGGAATCCAGACCAGTGCCTGGGAGATCACGCTTGTCTCCTATTACTTTGAGCCAGACCAGCCTATTGAGCCTTACTTAGAACACCTTAAACAAGTAAGGCTCACAGTCGGTTCCGAAAAACTGATCGTTGGAGGGGACGCCAATGCAAAGAGCATATGGTGGGGAAGCCCGGTGGTTGACTGCAGGGGGGAAGAGATGGCGGGAACTCTCGGCGAGCTAAACTTGAATATTCTTAACCGAGGGGAAATTCCGACCTTTGACACCATTCGAGGAGGGAAACGCTACAGCAGTCACGTGGACGTCACCGCCTGTTCCAACGACATCCTGGACCTCATTGACGACTGGAGGGTAGACGAAGGCCTCACGAGCTCGGACCACAACGGCATCACATTTAGGATCCTCTTGCAGAAATCCAAAGGCATCAAAATTCAAAGAACCACCAGGAAATTTAATACCAAAAAAGCCAATTGGGCCAAATTTCATGAGAAGTTTGGCCAATTGAAAATAGAACATAAATTCACTGTAGCGGAAATCGATAAAATTAAAGAAACAGAGCAAATCGACACACTTACATTAAATCTGACAACAGCAATAACCAAAGCATGCAAGCTGTCAATACCAAACAAAAAAGACCAAGAGGAACTTACCTTGCCGTGGTGGTCCGAGAGACTCGCTGAGATGAAAAAGACCGTCGCCACCAAGAAGCGCAGGATCCGCTGTGCTGCCCAAGTCCGAAGGTCAAAGGTCGTAGAAGAGTACCTGAAACAGAAGGAAGAATATGAGTTAGAAGCGGCCAAAGCTCAGACCGAGAGTTGGAAGGAGTTCTGCGGGAAGCAGGATAGGGAGGGGGTTTGGGAGGGGATCTACAGGGTGATTGGCAGGACGCAGCGTAGGGAGGAGGACCTGCCATTGGAAAGGTGCGGCGATGTGCTAGACGCGAGGGGCTCCGTTAAACTACTAGCGGAAACCTTCTATCCGGAGGACCCCCCTGAAAGCGACAATGCCCATCACCGATCCATCCGAGCAAAGGCCGAAAGCGTAAACAGCGGAGAACAAGATGCTTCTTGCGATCCACCTTTTACGAAAGTAGAACTAAAGAAGGCGATGGAATCCTTCAATCCAAAGAAGGCGCCGGGTTCTGATGGTCTCACCGCTGACATCTGCTGTCACGCCGTGTCCAATGACCTGGACTTATTCCTTAGGTTTCTGAATAAGTGCCTAGAACACCACCACTTCCCCACCCCCTGGAAAGAGGCAACGGTAGTTATACTGAGAAAGCCAGGGAAAGTAAACTATCTCACCCCCAAATCATATAGGCCGATTGGGCTCTTGCCTATACTGGGGAAGATATATGAAAAGATGTTAGTGGCCCGCCTAAAATACCATCTTTTACCAAGGATGAGCACCCATCAGTACGGATTCATGCCGCAAAGGAGCACCGAGGACTCCCTCTATGCTCTTATGCAGTATATCAACAAAAAACTAGCACTAAAAAGGATTGTTACGCTCGTATCCTTAGACATAGAGGGAGCGTTCGACAGCGCCTGGTGGCCAGCGATAAGAGTCCGTCTGGCGGAGGAAAACTGTCCGGTAAATCTTCGGCGGGTCATCGACAGCTATCTCAGGGACCGGAAAGTCTCAATCAGGTACGGTGGGGAGGTGTATAGCAGTGATACAAGCAAGGGCTGTGTCCAAGGCTCAATTGGTGGCCCAATCCTGTGGAATTTGGTCCTAGACCCCCTCCTCAAAGCAGCAGAGAGCAGAGGAGACTACGTCCAGGCGTTTGCGGACGATGTCCTCCTGGTTTTTGACGGAGAGACTGCACTAGAGGTTGAGGAACGCGCCAATGTCGCTCTCAATCATGTTCTGGAGTGGGGTGTCGAGAATAAGTTGAAATTTGCCCCGCACAAAACCACCGCGATGGTTATCACTAAAAAACTAAAATACGACACACCACGCCTGAGCATGGGGGGGATCGACATTGGCATGTCAAAGGAGATGAAGCTTCTGGGGGTAACCCTCGACCACAAGCTGACATTCAACACCCACGTCTCACTGGCTTGTAGAAAGGCGATCGGCATCTACAAGCAACTGTGTAGAGCCGCAAAGGTCAGTTGGGGGTTGCACCCAGAAGTCATTCGGTTAATTTATGTTGCGTGCATAGAGCCCATTATTCTTTACGCCGCTAGCGTCTGGGCACCGGCCGCGAAAAAGTTGGGCATAATCAAGCAGCTTGGGACAGTCCAGCGTGGAGTCGCCCAAAAAATGTGCAGAGCATACCGCACTGTCTCCCTGAACTCGGCGCTGGTGCTGGCTGGGATACTCCCACTCGACCTCCGTATCCGGGAGGCGGCTGCGCTCTACAGAGCCAAGAGGGGGGAGCCCCAGCCCGCACTAGGAGACCGGGAAGTGGAGCGGGTGGCCCCAGCGCTGGAGGCCCCACACCCTGCGGAGCAAATGAGCCTGGAGTTCGCAAGCCTGGTAGACGAAGAACAATACCAGTACCACAGAAATCTTGCTGTGAGAATCTTCACAGACGGCAGCAAGATTGAGGGCAGAGTCGGAGCGGCGCTATCCCTGTGGAATGGCACCGCCGAGACAAAGGCCCTCAAGCTTGCTTTGCCGTCTTACTGCACCGTCTACCAGGCTGAACTACTGGCCCTGCAAAGAGCTGCAGGGGAGGTGCTCAGGTCTCGGGAAACCTCGTTCGGCATCTTCAGCGACTCCATGGCGGCCCTCCAGTCGGTGACCAACACGAGTTCCCTTCACCCCTTGGCAGTGGACACTAGAGACACTCTACGACGCAGCAAGCTCCAGAACAAGAGTGTCTCCCTGTTTTGGATAAAGGCCCACGTAGGGTTGGAGGGAAACGAGAGAGCCGACCAGCTCGCGAAGGAGGCTGCCCTGGGTTCGAAGAAGAGGCCGGACTACGATCTGTGTCCCGTCTCATTCGTCAAGCGACAAATCCGGTCGGAAACGCTCGGGGAATGGAACGGGAGATATCGGTCGGGTGACACGGCCTCGGGCACCAAAATTTTCTTCCCGGATGCGGTAATAGCGTACGGTGTGGTGCGGAAGATGACTCACACGAGTATAACCACACAAATTTTGACGGGGCACGGCGGGTTTTCAGCATACTTGAAACGTTTCAAGTGTAAAGAAAACCCATCGTGTGCCTGTGAACCTGGTGTCGAGGAGTCAGTTCCGCACATTCTGTTTGAGTGCCCTATCAACGCGAAAACTCGATACGAGACGGAGCAGCAACTCAACATCGAATTAGTTGCTGAAAATGCACCAGAATTGATGACTGGAAAGAAACGGGACTTATTTCTCAATTATTGTAGCGTCATAGCATCCCAAGTAATAAAAAGAAACAAGACAGATTAAGTAAATATGCTATCATGATATAATATGATATATTATAG
>OX451379.1:15000-30000 GCA_949629185.1 Apamea crenata
CTAGGGATAATTGACAATTTCGCGAAAAACACTTTTTCGTTTATTGACTTGTAAAAATTTTCAAAAAACTCCCTTTAGAAAGCACTACTTTAAATTTTATTCAAAATTTTCAGTCTATTCCTGGTTTTTAATAATTTAATCCGATACTTACCTGCCTTACCTGTACTCCCGTGCGCGTTCCGCGAAGTCGAGTCCCGTTTCGGTGGTGTTATTCGGTGTTTTTACATACTTCTTGGTCATAAAATCAGTTTTTTCAGGATAATTCCCGATTTTTCTTCGGGATTATTCCAGGAACACAAATAGTTGTCTAGCCCGCGCGGAGACGCGTCTTTTGACACCTCGCCCGTGCGCCTAGCTCGCATAGTACTTCTGTTATTCCAGAAACTCTTTACAGTCAATAGTACTGATACATAGACGAAATCTACCTAAGGGATACACGTTTTTGATAAAAACCTCATATCTTTGCATCCCGGTGACGCAATATCAAGCTGTTTTCAGCATTTTAAACCTTAACTAGACTCCCTGTAACGTTCCCACTAGGGATAATTGACAATTTCGCGAAAAACACTTTTTCGTTTATTGACTTGTAAAAATTTTCAAAAAACTCCCTTTAGAAAGCACTACTTTAAATTTTATTCAAAATTTTCAGTCTATTCCTGGTTTTTAATAATTTAATCCGATACTTACCTGCCTTACCTGTACTCCCGTGCGCGTTCCGCGAAGTCGAGTCCCGTTTCGGTGGTGTTATTCGGTGTTTTTACATACTTCTTGGTCATAAAATCAGTTTTTTCAGGATAATTCCCGATTTTTCTTCGGGATTATTCCAGGAACACAAATAGTTGTCTAGCCCGCGCGGAGACGCGTCTTTTGACACCTCGCCCGTGCGCCTAGCTCGCATAGTACTTCTGTTATTCCAGAAACTCTTTACAGTCAATAGTACTGATACATAGACGAAATCTACCTAAGGGATACACGTTTTTGATAAAAACCTCATATCTTTGCATCCCGGTGACGCAATATCAAGCTGTTTTCAGCATTTTAAACCTTAACTAGACTCCCTGTAACGTTCCCACTAGGGATAATTGACAATTTCGCGAAAAACACTTTTTCGTTTATTGACTTGTAAAAATTTTCAAAAAACTCCCTTTAGAAAGCACTACTTTAAATTTTATTCAAAATTTTCAGTCTATTCCTGGTTTCTAATAATTTAATCCGATACTTACCTGCCTTACCTGTACTCCCGTGCGCGTTCCGCGAAGTCGAGTCCCGTTTCGGTGGTGTTATTCGGTGTTTTTACATACTTCTTGGTCATAAAATCAGTTTTTTCAGGATAATTCCCGATTTTTCTTCGGGATTATTCCAGGAACACAAATAGTTGTCTAGCCCGCGCGGAGACGCGTCTTTTGACACCTCGCCCGTGCGCCTAGCTCGCATAGTACTTCTGTTATTCCAGAAACTCTTTACAGTCAATAGTACTGATACATAGACGAAATCTACCTAAGGGATACACGTTTTTGATAAAAACCTCATATCTTTGCATCCCGGTGACGCAATATCAAGCTGTTTTCAGCATTTTAAACCTTAACTAGACTCCCTGTAACGTTCCCACTAGGGATAATTGACAATTTCGCGAAAAACACTTTTTCGTTTATTGACTTGTAAAAATTTTCAAAAAACTCCCTTTAGAAAGCACTACTTTAAATTTTATTCAAAATTTTCAGTCTATTCCTGGTTTTTAATAATTTAATCCGATACTTACCTGCCTTACCTGTACTCCCGTGCGCGTTCCGCGAAGTCGAGTCCCGTTTCGGTGGTGTTATTCGGTGTTTTTACATACTTCTTGGTCATAAAATCAGTTTTTTCAGGATAATTCCCGATTTTTCTTCGGGATTATTCCAGGAACACAAATAGTTGTCTAGCCCGCGCGGAGACGCGTCTTTTGACACCTCGCCCGTGCGCCTAGCTCGCATAGTACTTCTGTTATTCCAGAAACTCTTTACAGTCAATAGTACTGATACATAGACGAAATCTACCTAAGGGATACACGTTTTTGATAAAAACCTCATATCTTTGCATCCCGGTGACGCAATATCAAGCTGTTTTCAGCATTTTAAACCTTAACTAGACTCCCTGTAACGTTCCCACTAGGGATAATTGACAATTTCGCGAAAAACACTTTTTCGTTTATTGACTTGTAAAAATTTTCAAAAAACTCCCTTTAGAAAGCACTACTTTAAATTTTATTCAAAATTTTCAGTCTATTCCTGGTTTTTAATAATTTAATCCGATACTTACCTGCCTTACCTGTACTCCCGTGCGCGTTCCGCGAAGTCGAGTCCCGTTTCGGTGGTGTTATTCGGTGTTTTTACATACTTCTTGGTCATAAAATCAGTTTTTTCAGGATAATTCCCGATTTTTCTTCGGGATTATTCCAGGAACACAAATAGTTGTCTAGCCCGCGCGGAGACGCGTCTTTTGACACCTCGCCCGTGCGCCTAGCTCGCATAGTACTTCTGTTATTCCAGAAACTCTTTACAGTCAATAGTACTGATACATAGACGAAATCTACCTAAGGGATACACGTTTTTGATAAAAACCTCATATCTTTGCATCCCGGTGACGCAATATCAAGCTGTTTTCAGCATTTTAAACCTTAACTAGACTCCCTGTAACGTTCCCACTAGGGATAATTGACAATTTCGCGAAAAACACTTTTTCGTTTATTGACTTGTAAAAATTTTCAAAAAACTCCCTTTAGAAAGCACTACTTTAAATTTTATTCAAAATTTTCAGTCTATTCCTGGTTTTTAATAATTTAATCCGATACTTACCTGCCTTACCTGTACTCCCGTGCGCGTTCCGCGAAGTCGAGTCCCGTTTCGGTGGTGTTATTCGGTGTTTTTACATACTTCTTGGTCATAAAATCAGTTTTTTCAGGATAATTCCCGATTTTTCTTCGGGATTATTCCAGGAACACAAATAGTTGTCTAGCCCGCGCGGAGACGCGTCTTTTGACACCTCGCCCGTGCGCCTAGCTCGCATAGTACTTCTGTTATTCCAGAAACTCTTTACAGTCAATAGTACTGATACATAGACGAAATCTACCTAAGGGATACACGTTTTTGATAAAAACCTCATATCTTTGCATCCCGGTGACGCAATATCAAGCTGTTTTCAGCATTTTAAACCTTAACTAGACTCCCTGTAACGTTCCCACTAGGGATAATTGACAATTTCGCGAAAAACACTTTTTCGTTTATTGACTTGTAAAAATTTTCAAAAAACTCCCTTTAGAAAGCACTACTTTAAATTTTATTCAAAATTTTCAGTCTATTCCTGGTTTTTAATAATTTAATCCGATACTTACCTGCCTTACCTGTACTCCCGTGCGCGTTCCGCGAAGTCGAGTCCCGTTTCGGTGGTGTTATTCGGTGTTTTTACATACTTCTTGGTCATAAAATCAGTTTTTTCAGGATAATTCCCGATTTTTCTTCGGGATTATTCCAGGAACACAAATAGTTGTCTAGCCCGCGCGGAGACGCGTCTTTTGACACCTCGCCCGTGCGCCTAGCTCGCATAGTACTTCTGTTATTCCAGAAACTCTTTACAGTCAATAGTACTGATACATAGACGAAATCTACCTAAGGGATACACGTTTTTGATAAAAACCTCATATCTTTGCATCCCGGTGACGCAATATCAAGCTGTTTTCAGCATTTTAAACCTTAACTAGACTCCCTGTAACGTTCCCACTAGGGATAATTGACAATTTCGCGAAAAACACTTTTTCGTTTATTGACTTGTAAAAATTTTCAAAAAACTCCCTTTAGAAAGCACTACTTTAAATTTTATTCAAAATTTTCAGTCTATTCCTGGTTTTTAATAATTTAATCCGATACTTACCTGCCTTACCTGTACTCCCGTGCGCGTTCCGCGAAGTCGAGTCCCGTTTCGGTGGTGTTATTCGGTGTTTTTACATACTTCTTGGTCATAAAATCAGTTTTTTCAGGATAATTCCCGATTTTTCTTCGGGATTATTCCAGGAACACAAATAGTTGTCTAGCCCGCGCGGAGACGCGTCTTTTGACACCTCGCCCGTGCGCCTAGCTCGCATAGTACTTCTGTTATTCCAGAAACTCTTTACAGTCAATAGTACTGATACATAGACGAAATCTACCTAAGGGATACACGTTTTTGATAAAAACCTCATATCTTTGCATCCCGGTGACGCAATATCAAGCTGTTTTCAGCATTTTAAACCTTAACTAGACTCCCTGTAACGTTCCCACTAGGGATAATTGACAATTTCGCGAAAAACACTTTTTCGTTTATTGACTTGTAAAAATTTTCAAAAAACTCCCTTTAGAAAGCACTACTTTAAATTTTATTCAAAATTTTCAGTCTATTCCTGGTTTTTAATAATTTAATCCGATACTTACCTGCCTTACCTGTACTCCCGTGCGCGTTCCGCGAAGTCGAGTCCCGTTTCGGTGGTGTTATTCGGTGTTTTTACATACTTCTTGGTCATAAAATCAGTTTTTTCAGGATAATTCCCGATTTTTCTTCGGGATTATTCCAGGAACACAAATAGTTGTCTAGCCCGCGCGGAGACGCGTCTTTTGACACCTCGCCCGTGCGCCTAGCTCGCATAGTACTTCTGTTATTCCAGAAACTCTTTACAGTCAATAGTACTGATACATAGACGAAATCTACCTAAGGGATACACGTTTTTGATAAAAACCTCATATCTTTGCATCCCGGTGACGCAATATCAAGCTGTTTTCAGCATTTTAAACCTTAACTAGACTCCCTGTAACGTTCCCACTAGGGATAATTGACAATTTCGCGAAAAACACTTTTTCGTTTATTGACTTGTAAAAATTTTCAAAAAACTCCCTTTAGAAAGCACTACTTTAAATTTTATTCAAAATTTTCAGTCTATTCCTGGTTTTTAATAATTTAATCCGATACTTACCTGCCTTACCTGTACTCCCGTGCGCGTTCCGCGAAGTCGAGTCCCGTTTCGGTGGTGTTATTCGGTGTTTTTACATACTTCTTGGTCATAAAATCAGTTTTTTCAGGATAATTCCCGATTTTTCTTCGGGATTATTCCAGGAACACAAATAGTTGTCTAGCCCGCGCGGAGACGCGTCTTTTGACACCTCGCCCGTGCGCCTAGCTCGCATAGTACTTCTGTTATTCCAGAAACTCTTTACAGTCAATAGTACTGATACATAGACGAAATCTACCTAAGGGATACACGTTTTTGATAAAAACCTCATATCTTTGCATCCCGGTGACGCAATATCAAGCTGTTTTCAGCATTTTAAACCTTAACTAGACTCCCTGTAACGTTCCCACTAGGGATAATTGACAATTTCGCGAAAAACACTTTTTCGTTTATTGACTTGTAAAAATTTTCAAAAAACTCCCTTTAGAAAGCACTACTTTAAATTTTATTCAAAATTTTCAGTCTATTCCTGGTTTTTAATAATTTAATCCGATACTTACCTGCCTTACCTGTACTCCCGTGCGCGTTCCGCGAAGTCGAGTCCCGTTTCGGTGGTGTTATTCGGTGTTTTTACATACTTCTTGGTCATAAAATCAGTTTTTTCAGGATAATTCCCGATTTTTCTTCGGGATTATTCCAGGAACACAAATAGTTGTCTAGCCCGCGCGGAGACGCGTCTTTTGACACCTCGCCCGTGCGCCTAGCTCGCATAGTACTTCTGTTATTCCAGAAACTCTTTACAGTCAATAGTACTGATACATAGACGAAATCTACCTAAGGGATACACGTTTTTGATAAAAACCTCATATCTTTGCATCCCGGTGACGCAATATCAAGCTGTTTTCAGCATTTTAAACCTTAACTAGACTCCCTGTAACGTTCCCACTAGGGATAATTGACAATTTCGCGAAAAACACTTTTTCGTTTATTGACTTGTAAAAATTTTCAAAAAACTCCCTTTAGAAAGCACTACTTTAAATTTTATTCAAAATTTTCAGTCTATTCCTGGTTTTTAATAATTTAATCCGATACTTACCTGCCTTACCTGTACTCCCGTGCGCGTTCCGCGAAGTCGAGTCCCGTTTCGGTGGTGTTATTCGGTGTTTTTACATACTTCTTGGTCATAAAATCAGTTTTTTCAGGATAATTCCCGATTTTTCTTCGGGATTATTCCAGGAACACAAATAGTTGTCTAGCCCGCGCGGAGACGCGTCTTTTGACACCTCGCCCGTGCGCCTAGCTCGCATAGTACTTCTGTTATTCCAGAAACTCTTTACAGTCAATAGTACTGATACATAGACGAAATCTACCTAAGGGATACACGTTTTTGATAAAAACCTCATATCTTTGCATCCCGGTGACGCAATATCAAGCTGTTTTCAGCATTTTAAACCTTAACTAGACTCCCTGTAACGTTCCCACTAGGGATAATTGACAATTTCGCGAAAAACACTTTTTCGTTTATTGACTTGTAAAAATTTTCAAAAAACTCCCTTTAGAAAGCACTACTTTAAATTTTATTCAAAATTTTCAGTCTATTCCTGGTTTTTAATAATTTAATCCGATACTTACCTGCCTTACCTGTACTCCCGTGCGCGTTCCGCGAAGTCGAGTCCCGTTTCGGTGGTGTTATTCGGTGTTTTTACATACTTCTTGGTCATAAAATCAGTTTTTTCAGGATAATTCCCGATTTTTCTTCGGGATTACTCCAGGAACACAAATAGTTGTCTAGCCCGCGCGGAGACGCGTCTTTTGACACCTCGCCCGTGCGCCTAGCTCGCATAGTACTTCTGTTATTCCAGAAACTCTTTACAGTCAATAGTACTGATACATAGACGAAATCTACCTAAGGGATACACGTTTTTGATAAAAACCTCATATCTTTGCATCCCGGTGACGCAATATCAAGCTGTTTTCAGCATTTTAAACCTTAACTAGACTCCCTGTAACGTTCCCACTAGGGATAATTGACAATTTCGCGAAAAACACTTTTTCGTTTATTGACTTGTAAAAATTTTCAAAAAACTCCCTTTAGAAAGCACTATTTTAAATTTTATTCAAAATTTTCAGTCTATTCCTGGTTTTTAATAATTTAATCCGATACTTACCTGCCTTACCTGTACTCCCGTGCGCGTTCCGCGAAGTCGAGTCCCGTTTCGGTGGTGTTATTCGGTGTTTTTACATACTTTTTGGTCATAAAATCAGTTTTTTCAGGATAATTCCCGATTTTTCTTCGGGATTATTCCAGGAACACAAATAGTTGACTAGCCCGCGCGGAGACGCGTCTTTTGACACCTCGCACGTGCGCCTAGCTCGTAAAAAATTCCCACCCACCCGCCCTCTGGTCTATAGGAAGGTAGACGTTGGGTTTTGGGCAAAAAATTTTTATTATCCATTTAGCTCTTCCAGCTACGTATACACCAAAACCTGTTGGTTAATTTTAAAAATAATTGTTTGTTAAGGTAGTTGGCGCCCTCAGGGGAGTTTTATTGAAATATTTTATATTATCCGACCGAGTCCTCTTTTACAAGGCTCGTCTCTATAAATATTTACTTATTTTACTTTGCTGATCCCCCATTTACAGGGACTTAGAAGCGACGCAAGTGCCCTCTGACCGTACTACATGAACCTTACGTTCACAAAGGCCACCATGTTCCGCACACCAGCCAAGAAAGACGTGAGCTCACCGGGCACCATGGGCTCACCGCGCTCGATAGAAAAGGCTGGACCCTCGCTTCCCAGCGTGAGGCGAAGCATTGGGGAGTGGGAGGCCGGAAAGTCTGAGCCCCAGGTCAAGTCCCTGGCCATACCAAAGCGCGACACCACACCACTGCCACCAAACAACTCGGAGATCGAAGGAACCAGACCGGAATCAAGGTACCCCAGTCTCACAGCGGAGGCGAGAGCTTGCCTGAATAAAGCTAAGCTTCATTTGGGCAACTCTCGAAACCTCAAAACAGAAATAAAGACTGGGGTCCTTGACGCGATTAACCGGCTCTACGAACTGGTGAAGGAATCCGAGCGGAGCAAGACTCCCGCCGTGCCAGCACCTGCGGTTGCGTCTGCAGTCGCACCTGCAGTCGTGCCAGCAATGACACCGGTGCCCGCGCCACTTATCCCGTCCATGGTAGAACCGACAGAGCTGATGAAGAGCCTGATGGAAGGCCTTCAACAGCACAAACAGGCGCTGCAGGAGTGCAAACAGTACACCCAGGCTCTGTCGGAGCAACTCCAGGTGGCCCCTCGCTTTGTCGCAGGCCAAGGCCCAACATTTGCGGAGATCGCCGCCGGCCAAAAGCAGAACATCCGGGAGCCTCTTCACTCGGTTGTAGTATCATCTGTGAATGATCAGGACACCGGTGAAGAGGTTCTTGAGAAGCTCAGGACGGCGGTCGATGCCAAAAATGAGGGCACCAGGGTGGAGAGGCTGCGCAAAGCGAGGGACCAGAAGGTAGTGGTCGGCTTCAAGACCAGAGAGGAGATGATGAGGGTGACCGAGAGGATTCGGAGGACAGGCAATCTGGTGGCAGAAGAGGTCAAGAATAAGGACCCTCTTATTATCATCAGGGACGTCCTCTCCTGCCACACGGATGCTGAGATCCTCCAGTCCCTGCAGCGACAAAACACCCACCTGGTCGGGGACATTCCTGCGGATGACGTGAGGTTGGGGGTGAAGTACCGTCGAAGGACGAGGAACCCCCACATGTGCCACGTCATCCTGCAGGTGTCCCCCACTGTGTGGCAGAGGCTAACGACGGCGGGTCGCGTGCACATTGACCTGCAGCGAGTGCGGGTGCTGGATCAGTCACCACTGGTGCAGTGCACTCGCTGCCTGTGCTTCGGCCACAGCCGAAAACTGTGCACGCAGCCCGCTGACCTCTGCATCCACTGCGGTGACCCTCACCTCCGGGCTGACTGTCCATCACGCATGGCAGCGGAGGCGCCACGTTGCCACAACTGCCTGTCAGCAAAGATGGAGAAGACCGACCACAACGCCTTCGACGGAGAGTGCCCGGTGCGCAACAAGTGGGACGCATTGGCACGCCTGTCGGTGGCGTATTGCTGAAGTTGAAATAAAGCCCCAGGAAAGTAGGAACCACAACGGTAATGATTTAAAAATTTATACACAAAAAGCGTACATTACAGTAGCAAATTGGAGTCAGTCTCATGAGAAACTGGCCCAATTCAAAGCCGAGTCAAAAACAAATCCACATGATAGCCAAAAAATTTACTTTCAAATTGTCTTAGTAACAAAACATATTAGCAATTTTACCTTACCGTTGTGGTCAAAAGAGCTCGTTGAGATCAAAATTATGGTTCAAGCAGCAGCTGCGAGTTTGCCAGAATTTACCGGAAATATAAAATCAATAGTAAATATATATATTATAAGAAATAAAAGTAAGCATTTAGTATAAGAAATATTATGTCTATATAGTATATTATGTATATATTAGAATAGCCATAGCATAAAAAAATAGAATAGATTTAGTGTAAAATACAAATATTATTGAAATAAGTTAGGTATACCCAAATAATATAGGAATAATTAAATACTAAGGTATTATAGGAAAATAAGATAATAACTATATATAAGCTATATGTTAAAAACGTCAGCTGTTAAAACCACCTTCACCTAAACAACACAAGGCAATAGCAGACAAAGTGAGGCGATGATTGCTTTCAGGAACCCCCTACTTCCTATAACGGGACTGGCCTAAAAATGAGAACCAAAGGACGACAAGAATCACAACACATTGGTCTAAAAAGGGCTCTGATTATGTCAGAGGGACACTGGGCAAAGGCAGGAGTGGGTTTTAGCCGGTAAGAGTCCGGCACTGCCCAGACTGCCTCATAAGTGAGGCAGTCTGGGCGTCCATGAGGATTTCCCACTCCTGCCAAAAAAAAAAAAAAAAAAAAAAAAAAAAAAAAAAAAAAAAAACCTAACCTAACCTAACCTAACCTAACCTAACCTAACCTAACCTAACCTAACCTAACCTAACCTAACCTAACCTAACCTAACCTAACCTAACCTAACCTAACCTAACCTAACCTAACCTAACCTAACCTAACCTAACCTAACCTAACCTAACCTAACCTAACCTAACCTAACCTAACCTAACCTAACCTAACCTAACCTAACCTAACCTAACCTAACCTAACCTAACCTAACCTAACCTAACCTAACCTAACCTAACCTAACCTAACCTAACCTAACCTAACCTAACCTAACCTAACCTAACCTAACCTAACCTAACCTAACCTAACCTAACCTAACCTAACCTAACCTAACCTAACCTAACCTAACCTAACCTAACCTAACCTAACCTAACCTAACCTAACCTAACCTAACCTAACCTAACCTAACCTAACCTAACCTAACCTAACCTAACCTAACCTAACCTAACCTAACCTAACCTAACCTAACCTAACCTAACCTAACCTAACCTAACCTAACCTAACCTAACCTAACCTAACCTAACCTAACCTAACCTAACCTAACCTAACCTAACCTAACCTAACCTAACCTAACCTAACCTAACCTAACCTAACCTAACCTAACCTAACCTAACCTAACCTAACCTAACCTAACCTAACCTAACCTAACCTAACCTAACCTAACCTAACCTAACCTAACCTAACCTAACCTAACCTAACCTAACCTAACCTAACCTAACCTAACCTAACCTAACCTAACCTAACCTAACCTAACCTAACCTAACCTAACCTAACCTAACCTAACCTAACCTAACCTAACCTAACCTAACCTAACCTAACCTAACCTAACCTAACCTAACCTAACCTAACCTAACCTAACCTAACCTAACCTAACCTAACCTAACCTAACCTAACCTAACCTAACCTAACCTAACCTTTTTTTTGATCAAAACGCCATATCTTTGCATCCCGGTGACGCAATATCAAGCTGTTTTCAGCATTTTAAATCTTAACTAGACTCCCTGTAACGTTCCCACTAGGGATAATTGACAATTACGCGAAAAACACTTTTTCGTTTATTGACTTGTAAAAATTTTCAAAAAACTCCCTTTAGAAAGCACTATTTTAAATTTTATTCAAAATTTTCAGTCTATTCCTGGTTTTTAATAATTTAATCCGATACTTACCTGCCTTACCTGTACTCCCGTGCGCGTTCCGCGAAGTCGAGTCCCGTTTCGGTGGTGTTATTCGGTGTTTTTACATACTTTTTGGTCATAAAATCAGTTTTTCCAGGATAATTCCCGATTTTTCTTCGGGATTATTCCAGAAACAAAATTGTTTGCTAGCCCGCGCGGAGACGCGTCTTTTGACACCTCGCCCGTGCGCCTAGCTCGCATAGTACTTCTGTTATTCCAGAAACTCTTTACAGTCAATAGTACTGATACATAGACGAAATCTACCCAAGGGATACACGTTTTTGATCAAAACGCCATATCTTTGCATCCCGGTGACGCAATATCAAGCTGTTTTCAGCATTTTAAATCTTAATTAGGCTCCCTGTAACGTTCCCGCTAGGGATAATTGACAAATTCGCGAAAAACCTTTTTTCGTAATTGACTTGTAAAATTTTTCATAGAAACTCCTTTTAAAAAACACTATTTCATTTTTTATTCAAAATTTTCAGTATATTCCTGTTTTTAATAATTTAATCCGATACTTACCTGCCTTACCTGTACTCCCGTGCGCGTTCTGCGAAGTCGAGTCCCGTTTTGGCGGTGTTATTCGGTGTTTTTACATACTTTTTGGACATAAAATCAGTTTTTTCAGGATAATTCCCGATTTTTCTTCGGGATTATTCCAGGAACATAATTGTTGGCTAGCCCGCGCGGAGACGCGTCTTTTGACACCTCGCCCGTGCGCCTAGCTCGCATAGTACTTCTGTTATTCCAGAAACTCTTTACAGTCAATAGCACTGATACATAGACGAAATCTACCTAAGGGATACACGTTTTTGATCAAAACGCCATATCTTTGCATCCCGGTGACGCAATATCAAGCTGTTTTCAGCATTTTAAATCTTAATTAGGCTCCCTGTAACGTTCCCGCTAGGGATAATTGACAAATTCGCGAAAAACCTTTTTTCGTAATTGACTTGTAAAATTTTTCATAGAAACTCCTTTTAAAAAACACTATTTCATTTTTTATTCAAAATTTTCAGTATATTCCTGTTTTTAATAATTTAATCCGATACTTACCTGCCTTACCTGTACTCCCGTGCGCGTTCTGCGAAGTCGAGTCCCGTTTTGGCGGTGTTATTCGGTGTTTTTACATACTTTTTGGACATAAAATCAGTTTTTTCAGGATAATTCCCGATTTTTCTTCGGGATTATTCCAGGAACATAATTGTTGGCTAGCCCGCGCGGAGACGCGTCTTTTGACACCTCGCCCGTGCGCCTAGCTCGCATAGTACTTCTGTTATTCCAGAAACTCTTTACAGTCAATAGTACTGATACATAGACGAAATCTACCCAAGGGATACACGTTTTTGATCAAAACGCCATATCTTTGCATCCCGGTGACGCAATATCAAGCTGTTTTCAGCATTTTAAATCTTAACTAGACTCCCTGTAACGTTCCCACTAGGGATAATTGACAATTACGCGAAAAACACTTTTTCGTTTATTGACTTGTAAAAATTTTCAAAAAACTCCCTTTAGAAAGCACTATTTTAAATTTTATTCAAAATTTTCAGTCTATTCCTGGTTTTTAATAATTTAATCCGATACTTACCTGCCTTACCTGTACTCCCGTGCGCGTTCCGCGAAGTCGAGTCCCGTTTCGGTGGTGTTATTCGGTGTTTTTACATACTTTTTGGTCATAAAATCAGTTTTTCCAGGATAATTCCCGATTTTTCTTCGGGATTATTCCAGGAACATAATTGTTGGCTAGCCCGCGCGGAGACGCGTCTTTTGACACCTCGCCCGTGCGCCTAGCTCGCATAGTACTTCTGTTATTCCAGAAACTCTTTACAGTCAATAGTACTGATACATAGACGAAATCTACCCAAGGGATACACGTTTTTGATCAAAACGCCATATCTTTGCATCCCGGTGACGCAATATCAAGCTGTTTTCAGCATTTTAAATCTTAACTAGACTCCCTGTAACGTTCCCACTAGGGATAATTGACAATTACGCGAAAAACACTTTTTCGTTTATTGACTTGTAAAAATTTTCAAAAAACTCCCTTTAGAAAGCACTATTTTAAATTTTATTCAAAATTTTCAGTCTATTCCTGGTTTTTAATAATTTAATCCGATACTTACCTGCCTTACCTGTACTCCCGTGCGCGTTCCGCGAAGTCGAGTCCCGTTTCGGTGGTGTTATTCGGTGTTTTTACATACTTTTTGGTCATAAAATCAGTTTTTCCAGGATAATTCCCGATTTTTCTTCGGGATTATTCCAGAAACAAAATTGTTTGCTAGCCCGCGCGGAGACGCGTCTTTTGACACCTCGCCCGTGCGCCTAGCTCGCATAGTACTTCTGTTATTCCAGAAACTCTTTACAGTCAATAGTACTGATACATAGACGAAATCTACCCAAGGGATACACGTTTTTGATCAAAACGCCAT
Organism: Apamea crenata; assembly: GCA_949629185.1. Taxonomy (NCBI): domain Eukaryota; kingdom Metazoa; phylum Arthropoda; class Insecta; order Lepidoptera; family Noctuidae; genus Apamea; species Apamea crenata. The sequence goes on from OX451379.1 coordinate 28,578, forward strand.
ATCTTTGCATCCCGGTGACGCAATATCAAGCTGTTTTCAGCATTTTAAATCTTAACTAGACTCCCTGTAACGTTCCCACTAGGGATAATTGACAATTACGCGAAAAATTTTGCCCACCCACCCGCCCTCTGGTCTATAGGAAGGTAGACGTGGGGTTTTCGGCGAAAAATTTTTTGCGTGTTCTGTTTTGTATTGTCTTGGTGGGGTTTTTAGGGGTCTTAGTATTTAATTTTTAACTTATTTGACCGAGTCTGCAAAGGCTCACTGTGACAATAGACAGGAATAACTATTTATTTTAACTTATTTTTTATTGACTTTTAATTGGATTTTATTTTTTTTATTTGTATGTTATTTATCGTAATTTATTTCAATTTAATATTTTAATTGATTTATTTTATTTGTATTTAATTTATTGTAATTACATTTTTAATTTGTATTTATTTTCTGTGTTCCCCTCTTTACAGGGACACAGAAAAATCCAGTGTCCATTGTAAGTCTCTCCTCCCGAGTATTTTTGTTTTGACTCCCTCTTTACAGGAGTCGGTTCTGAAGATACCCGCTTAAAAAATTTTAATATGTTCCGCACCCCATCCAACATTCTGAGGGCAAAAGTCTCTAGCGGCTCGCCGCGATCGGCGGAGAAGGCGGGGCCTTTACCTGATGCGAAGAGGAGAATCTCCTTCGGAGATGATACTCCTCCTTCTGCGTCACAGGGAGGTCCTGCCACCCCGGGGACGCGCCGAGCTGCTACCGACGCCTCGAGACCGCTCAAAAACTCTGAGGCGCGGCACCGCAGTCGCACTGAGGAGGCGAGAGCTTGCCTGAATAAAGCCAAGCTTAATTTAGGCAACTCCCGCAACCTCAAGGCCGAGATAAAGACTGCGGTGCTGGAAGCCATAAACAGGCTTTATGAGCTGGTCAAAGAGTCGGAACGAGACAAGGCCCCTGCCGCACCCATCGCTGTGCCAGAATCCGCGCCCATTGCTGACCTCTGTCCCCGGTCCATTCCTGAGAGTCTTGTTAGCCAGACTGAGCTTGTCAAGACAATGAAGGAGCACATCTCCTTAATAAAGGAGAGCTCCGAAGAATTGGTCAAGCTGCGAGACAGTCTGGCTGGCAGGGAATGTGTTGTGGAGAACACTTACGCGGGTGTAGCGTCTGGGAGTATTAGCCACACTAGGGCACAAGCCCCGGAGCGAACGACGCTGCACTCCGTAGTGGTCTCCTCAACGCAGGAGATGGATACGGGGGCCGAAATACTCGAAAGAGTCAGGAAGGCGGTGGACGCGAAGGAGGGCTGGGTGCGAGTAGAGAGGGTCCGAAAGGCCAAAGACCAGAAGGTCATCATGGGGTGCGCAACGAGGGAGGAGAGGGAAAAGCTGAAGAAGCGACTTGAATCGGCCGGAGAGAACCTCGTCGTCGA